>JBCJKH010014595.1:10602-29868 GCA_039877255.1 Loriculus beryllinus | reverse complement strand
CATCTCTGGCAGTGTTCAAGGCCAGGTTGGACGAAACCTTGGGTGGCATGGTTTAATGTGGAGTGTCCCTGCTTATGGCAAGGGGGTTGGAACTGGATGATCTTAAGGTCTTTTCCAACCCTAACTATTCTATGATTCTAATTTGGTTGAAGACAGCCATCAGTTTCCACTGCCTTTGAATGTGGTAAAAATAAAACAAAATAACATTGCTAAGCAATCCCATATCCTTAACAAGTCATCCAAGAGAAGAACCAAAACAGCACAACACCCCCAACCCATTAACACTAAGCTTAAGGGAAATTCATTTAGAAGACCATGCCTGGGGCATTGGCTCTCTAATGCCTTTGCCTTGAGTGGTCACTTCCCTCAAGAGGTCCCCAGCCCTTTCGGAGGTCAGCAATTTTATGCCGTTTTACAGGTGAGAAGCTGAAGAACAAAGGAGGAAGACACCGTGTGAATTCAGCAATCAGAAGAAGATCATTGGTTTCCTTACCCACTAGGTAGTGCCACTTCTTTTTAGTTTATTTCTATACTGTCATCTTAGATATTTTGAAAAAAAAGAAAACCACATCATAAGCCCAAAATAGTGAAATATTAACTTATTCCTAAAAACAAGCCTCAAAAAGATCATCTATAATTTTTCACATTGTTCCTAATTCTCACCAAGTTAATCAAGGTTTCAAAATGTTACATTTTCACAAAGCCCTGCATTTATCTGGTGACTGTACAGGCATCCCCTATTTTTTGGCCATTTTAAATATTTCCCTTTAAGAGGAAAGTTTCGGGTTATTCCACATCACCACATTCTCAAATTAATGATTTAAATTTGTCACAAGTAAGTTGAAAAATTTCACTCACCCACTCTGTGCTGTCAGGATATACAAAGCCAGATTAAATGCTCTGTGGGAGACTTTACCCCTAATTAAACACTTAACCAAGGGAGTTTATCCCTCCATGGTGGAGGTAGGACCCTTCAGGGTAAATTGCACTGAGTGGGACAACTCAGAGGAGATGATTTAAAGGACCCAGCTCTGCTCTCTTCTTGCCAGGCCTGGGCCAGCAGCATATAGACAACCTGTCCCACCTCCTATGAGAATCCAAAGGGCCATCCACCCTGCAAGAACAGTGTGTTAAATCACCTTTTTTTTACAGAACTCAAAAAAGAAGAGCTCCTTTAAAGGGCCTCCAAAAGTCCTTTTCTTCCTTTGAGAAGGAAACCCCCCCAAAATTCAAGGTTGTATTTCAACAAGAGTGCCACTTGTTTTCCCAAACTCCTCCCAGCTCTTGGCTGTAGAAGAACATTTTAGATGAAGGTGAAAGAAGGCCACTCATGCAAATGGATGCCTATTGCTGCCCTGTGTCGTTCAGAAAAGGTAGCCACCAGTAGCAGTGAGGGTTTCTCATTACAACACACTATACTATACACTACTCTCAGTCCCAAAGAAAAACAAGGGATCCAATAAGTAATCCTGTGATAAGACAGAGTACATTTACTTTACATTGTTAATTTTAAAGATGAAAGGGTATGAAACACCCTTGGCTTGCTATTAGGAAATGCCTTGTTAGCCACTTTCTTTTGAATTCACTCAGTGCCATTTGCAGAAAAGCCATTTCTCCCCAGGAACTGTTCCTTTTCAGATTGCTTTTTCCCCTGCTTCCCAGCAATTTCTGTTTTCAGAGTAATGCAGACCAATGTGGTTCTCTTCTACACCATTTCACCACATTTACTTTTTTTAAAATAATTGATCATATCTCTGTAATTTTATACTTTTATTCTAAAACATAGGATATGTATAGTCACTACTCAGCATGGCCAGTGAATTATGGCTTATTTGGGATTTTAAATACAAAGATTATAAGAGTGCTGGTTAAAGTGCTGCCAAGTGAACTAAACTTAGTGTTCATGGTATCTGGCTAAATATATGGGGTTTAAGTAATAAGAAGGAGTTGTTATTGAAACTGCAATCATCTTTCACAATAAATACTGTTTTACTTGAAGGCTTCTATACAATAAAGTTGTATCAGTACTTGAGTATAGTGTACTTATAATTAGCGCAAATATAGGGAAAACATACTAATGTTTCTTAAACTGCATTTCTTTTGGTTATGCTAATGGGAAGAACAATTTGGTGTGCCACATGCACCAAGGACTGATAAAGTCTGAATATTATACCTAGATGTCTATTCAGAGGTTATCAGCTTAGACAGTTGTAAGCAGGGACGTTATTATATGTAATCAATATATTAAAGAGGAAGTAAGCCTCATGGACTGTTCACAGCAAAAGGCTTAGGAGTTGAACGATGATGTTGAAATTGTGTAGACTGAGATTTCCTAGGTATATTCAAACCCACATAACTACGGCGTAGATGAACACCCCTGAGACCTGCTGAACTCTGCCAGGATGAAAGTTGTGTAAAACTGGCAACTAGCATTAAGTTTGAGACTCATGCTCCAATGGAAAAGCAAGATTTACCATGAGATTTAAGATCAAGGCTTATAAGCATTTAAAAATCAAAGTTCCATTTTCTCTCTGCTGTTACTTAAGGCAATTAAAAAAAAAAAAAGGCAGAATTTATTTGTTAAAATTTATATATACATTTAAATAATTTACATCTATAGTACATACATTAAAAATATCTACTTCTTTCCTAAGCAGATCACAGTGACAGAGTATATACAGCAACAAGTTTGCTAGTGGTATCAGGAACAGAATGAGGAAAAGTTTGAAGTTTATATGGGGGAAAATTGAACAGAGGTTGAGGCTGAGCGAGGTTAACGGGGTTTTTTTGCTCTTGCATACAGAAAAATTCTAGCTGTGGTTTCTGTCATCAAAAGCTGAACTTCACTTTTTTAAAGCACCCTGCAAATTGCACTCACGTATTTTACTAAAATCATGTCACCCATCCACATGAGATCAATGAGGCATTAAACACATAAATAACTAAAGGATCAGGAGCCTACATGCCTATAAATTGTAGTACCTTCTGTGACTTTAGGGTTTACAAGATCCTATGCTCTTCTTGTGCAGTAAGAGGACTGGTTTCCTTATGACATACCTTCCCTCTCTCAGGGAGATGCACTGTGTGCATGGATGCGCTTTAAAAGCCTGGAAGGAGGAACACGTATTTCTAGTGAAAGCAACATAGAGTGTGCAGTTGACATCACTAGCATACTCCTTCAGATGCCCAAATACAGTTGGCACCCCTAGAGGAGCATTGCATAACTGCCCTCATACAAAGGCCTGATGCCTCTTTTCACGGGACCCTTCCAGGCGGATGGGACAAGATAGTGCCACTGTGCTGGGACCACTCAAGGGATGCTAGCCTTGCTTATGGGAATGAAGCTGCAGGGTCTGTCCCAAGACTTCTCTGCCTGCCCTAGCTTTGTCAGAAATGCCATACAACATGGTGAGGAGGAGACAGCCCTGCTGCCTGCGCGGGTGCAGGCAGGCGAGGGACAGAGGGAGCGAGGGAGGAACCCACAGATTTGTCCTTCATCCCTGACTGCACCATGGCTGAGACATATGAAAGTGTCAAACCCCAAAATGTCAGCACAGAGCCTGACGTTTCAGACATACAAGTCTGTGAGAAATTCTCTGATCAACTGCCTCCAGGGCATCTTCTATCCTGGACCCCTTTCAAACAGGATCGTTTGTGGATGCAGGATGGGGAGCACATCCAGCGCATGAAGCCTTGCTTGCTCATTGCCTCTGGAAGAGCCTGTTGCAGAGGATGCTTTGGGGCCACACATCCTCCCCTGTCCCACTCCCTTTCCTTGTCTGCGTCCTCCCTCAAAATGCTTCAGGACCAGATGCCACCTGACATCGCCTGACACCCACCCAAAGCCACCGGGTTCCTTCAAGTCATTGAGCTCAGGCTAAACCTCCTCTGGGAGGCTGCCCCAGCCAAGGAGCAGAGATGGTGAGGATGGCCAGTGGAGCCTCGCCAAGACCCTCACATGAGTCATGGACAGCTACTGGTCACAGTTATCCCATTAAGGCTGGTGCAGCTGCCTTATTAAAGAAGATTTCTTAGTGGAAAAAGGTGATTTTTGGAACTTGAAACTTTTTCATGTGAAAATGGCAGTTTTGACAAAGGCCTTTCATTCTGTGATGGAGATAATCAAAATGAAAAATCTCATCTTGAATCAAAATTAAAAGAAATGGAAAAATGAAACAGTTACACTTTCTGTTTTGACATTTCCCATTCAAAACTCCTCAGAATCCTTTCCCTGCTGTGTGAAAATGTTCCTTTTCTGATTTTTATTTTTTTATTTGTTTCACTGGGAGAAAAGAATTTGGAAATGCTGACATTTCTTGCATGAGATATTTCAAGCTTTATCTAGAGAAGTTGTGCCTACAAGCACACTGAGTAAGGGCTGGTTCCTTGCACCCCACCCCGCGAGTATTTTGAAAGACTTGCTGGAAAATATCAAATTTAAATAACAACCTTCTGATATTAAAAGCAAAGTCAATGGGTTGCATTTTTCTCTTTGAATCCAGACACTTTTCTGTGATTTCAGATACTAAAAGGTAACCAGATTTAAAACCAATTTCACAGCAGAAATGCTTCCATAGAAAATGATAGACCAGCTGATGCAACTGGCAAAATTCACACTTTTAATTAAAATGATTAAACACAAGAGACCCCATTGCCTGTTTTATGTATAAAACAACAACAAAGTAGGGATTTATGAAAGAAAAATCGTGTTTCTGTATATCTTAAAGGAAAAGCTGAGAACTGAATTTAAATTGAGGATTTTTATGTGAGATGTTATACTCGTTACTTCTGCAGACTACTAGTACAAATCTGAGACTAGCCCAATGTTCAGATATTATGCCATCAAAGGCAATCTGCTGTTATACACTTCTTCCATAAAATCTATGTATATACACTGAAAGTCTCTGCTAATTTCTGTGATATTCCAGCAATCAACAGAACATGAAACGTATCTTTTCCCCAATGGTGAAAGGTATTCCTATTGTAAAACAAGCCTCCTTGAAATAGTACATATTTTCACTGTTCTTTTTTACAACAGGCATTATACGACAATGATTTGTCATGTTTTATAATGCAGAATTCCTTTGAAATGAATAAACAGCCTTCATGAAGAGATCAAGAAGAATTTATACTTTTAGACTATTAAATGTATTTATAGATTATTTTACATTCAGGTTCCCTACAAAAATAATACCATATTCTGTCTATAGATCTTCCTCTTAATAAGCTCAGTGGAGACGTCTTGTTCATTTCCTGGGAAGCAATGCTCTTTATAAGAATTATCTGTAAATGCCGTTAAATTAACATCTTCAACTGCTTTTACTCTACAATCATGAAAATAACTACATCCAGAATCATTTCACTTTAAAAAAGTCATTTTAGTCTAAAGTTTGGCAAAAAAATAAACTGAAATGCTTAGAAATTTACATTTTTGTCACTCCATAAATCAAAACTTACTTTACATATTAGAACAATTTTTGTGAGAATTTTGGATCTGAGCTGATAACCTTTTGCCAAGTTTTAACGAAATGCAAATTGAAACATCTGAGATATTAAACAGACAATCGAGGTTTATGGTTACATCATAAGATTATTGCCCAGTAACACTGCATACTATGGCCCCAATTCTGAAACACTCACAGGCTTTATGTATGCAAGCAACCCTTGTGAACACAAATATAAGTGCTAATATAACCTCATGGCATCGAGAACACAATGTTGTATCAGCAATTGACATGCAAACTGTTTTGCTAAGGGAACATTCCTCCAAAAGATGTAGGAGGGTGTATGTGTAGAAAAGGGCAGCAAACGATGGCAGGAGCTTAATTATAGTACCACTAATGGCAGGAAGAGAATACAGCGTTGAAGACAGCCAGCAGCATTAGCTCAGAGCAGCTACAGAGCATACAGGACCAGCTCCCTGGCTTGTGTAAGCTGGAGTGGGTTCATTGGAGTCTTACTACATGGATTTTCATCAGATCAGGATCTGATCTGTGTCTGTAGAGGCTGTATAAAATAACAGCCCCACTGGCTGATAAAGAATGAAGACTAGCTACTCCCTTGTAGGTCACCAACAAGCATCCTGGCACTAATGTCTTCTTCCTCAGAAGCCCACGCTGTAGACGCACACCATAATGCAGACCTTATGTAGTGCTGAAGGAAGTGTTAATTAATATCTTTAATCATTACATACTACTGCAAGACAAGAATAAGTGTCTTGCTGGACATAAAGTCTTTCCAGACACCACATGTAAGACTCAATTACAGCCACTGCCCACTCTCACACCTCACAGAGGCAATGTTGACATGTTCCTCCTGTTCAGCCTGGGATTGGCTTTCACAATAGGCCTCCAGGAAGAGCTAAACATGCAAAATTTTCTGCATTTTAATGCATTAATATGGTTCATATTAATTTACCTGTGGCCTCTCTGAAAACTACAGACAAATTTCTAACAATGGAGAAATGGTTGTTTTAAATGGAATATTGTTAATAATGAAGGTTATGTAGTACTCGATAAGAAAGGTCAGATCTGAAGAGAAGGGATTCACCTGATGCTCAGAGATACACCAATACCAAACCTAGGTCCTCAGAGTGAACAACTGGCATGGGGCTACGGGGTAAGGCTTGCATCAGTGTCATGAATGGGGAGAGGTTCCTCCTCCCCTGGTGTCCAAAGCAGAGGAGACAACAGGAAGCCCTTTGAGGGGATCCACAGGATATTTACAAGAGGAATGCCAAATGCTAAAAAAATACATGCACTGCAAACAGTTCACCGGGAGGTTACTAACCAGTGGATGCCCCCAAAGTCTTGTTGTTCAGCTCTTCTAACCAGATAAATTGAGACTAAATTGTAGGCTGAGCTTTTCTCTGGTAGAAAAATGTTCCCACTCAAATTTCACTCTTCTAATTGCAGAAGCTAGAAATAAAAATACTTCCATTCAAATAACCAGCATTCAAAACACTTTCAGCTGGACTTTGCCTCCCAAAAGAAGCAAGGGCGCATGAAGGATGTTCTGTATTATCATTTTATTGGTGTTGTGGGCCAGGACTCCATAGGTGCTGTCCTACCACAAAACAAAGATGATTATTCCTACTTCAAATCATGATATTTTATTATAACAGTTTACAGTCCTTACTTAATCATCTCAGCATGTACTGCATGGAGTCTGCATTGGAATCAATTCATTTCCAGTAAGTATTGGGCCAAATTGTGCTTTTAGTCCTGGGAGGAGGAGTGGGGGTAAAATATACAGAACAGCTGGGGCCACCCAGTAGTTCAGTGAGGCACTCAGACAGCAGCAATGGCAGATACAAGCAGAAAACATCTTTAAAGAGCCCTCAATTCTTCAGCAAAGCCATAATTATATTCTGAACATTTTTCTCATAATCATTTTCATCCAAAAATTTGCCAAAAAAATTCATCGTGAAAGGCGTAGAAATCTACATTTTTGACACTCCATAAATCAAAAGCTTATTTTACATAGCAGAACCAAATTGCAGTATATTTTACCTCAACCATACTGTCTTTTAGCATTACCTGCTCCATTTCCAGACTTGACGATTTTTACATACCCTTCCACAGCTCCTCCTCAGATTTTTTTAAACTCACCATCCTCTTCATCAAAACATATAAAATACCATTTCTCAAAATCTGTCCCCTTGAAGCACAATGTGGTCCTAGGGCTGAACTAGCTCAGTTTCTGCTATGATGATGTAGAGCAACCCGGGGTCACTCACCCGTCACTTCCCATCCCTCCAGGTTCCCGCTGAGCTATTCCCCACAGGATAACAATACTCCCTCTCATGCCAAAGGTGCAATAAACCTTTTGCAAACAACCCCAAGCTGCAAGAGTGCAGACTTGACTCCAGCACAGCCACTTCATCCTGGAGGCAGAAAGGTTTCCCCTGGGGAGGATACATTTAGGAGCATTCATTCCAAGAGAGGGGGGTGAGCAAGCCCCTTTTTGTGTTAGTACGTAAAAAATGTTTGCTCTCCAGTTTCAACTCTGATTTCTTTTTTAAATCAAAATGAGTCACCTTTCAATTTGGGAAACTGGATCATAAATTCATATAGTCCAACCACAACCAAAACAAAACAAAATACAAGCAAATCTGAGAATAATGGTGACTTTCAGACACAAATCAAGCTGGGTTTGATTTGTGTTATTTATCAAGAGTTAAGAAACCTTGTTTCCCCTCACCAGTCCCCTGAGCCATTAACTTTCACATTGTACCACATTCTTATAAGATTATGGGAATTTTCAGTTCAGAAAATCCAAAGCGTTCTGCAGCTGAGCATATTTAGCTGCATTTTACAGTTCTATTTTAAAATAATACCACTACATCTGATACCCCATACTTGTCTGTGACAAATGTAATATGCAAACATCTTCCATTGCATAAATGGCACAGGAATGGCAATAACAATACGCTGAATATCTAACTCCCATTGTCTGAAGAGCAGTCTTAATGTTGCTGAGTTAATGAGTGAAATGAGCATTGTGGTCTAAGTGTCACATAAATAATGGTTTCTATTACAAAAAAAACTGTACCACCACACCCTGGCCATCTCAAAAAGCTAAGCTCTAGAGGTTTCCCACAGACAAATATATAAACCAGTGCTGAATTTCTTTCCTTTCCTCCTCTCTAAGGCAGCTCGTTTAGTGACCTCTTTCTTTCTGCAACCTATTTTTTGTGACAAAATGCAGCTAAAACATTCTGTGGTTTTTCCATGAGCAGGAGTAAAATGTACCCAGTGTAGACCAGCCTCTTCCCTGGTGCGAAGGTCATCCACCAAAGCTGCTGAGTGGCAATTCAAGCCATTCTCACAGAGATATAAATCTCAGTTTTTCTGTTTACATGTTTTTACACATAAAGCAATGAGGCCCGAGTCCTCCCTGCACTTTCACACCTTCGATAGCAACAAGGAGCACATGTGCAGAAGGGCATGCAGATCATAACAAATGCTTGGATTCAATTCCAGACAGCCATGGCACTGCTGCCAGGGACATACTGAGGAGTACTTTCAAGCAAGTTTTGGAGAGGGAACAAAATATACACAGCGGAGCTGTGAGTTATAACAATAGCAGTCAGGGGGATAGAAAAGGCTAAGAATTTCACAACCCAGGTCAGTATCAGCACAGCCTTTCTAAGGCACAGAAGCCAAGGCAGAGAAGAAAAGGGATAGTTGACCAAACTAACCTGGGAATTCAGCCTTGCATGAAACCAGGCTCCCAAATTACCATACAACGGCCTGCTCTCCTCCTGCTGCAGGCACAGAAGTAGATGGTTCTTTCCTCCAAACCTCCTGAAGAAGCGTGAAAATTACACTGACAATCTTTGGGTAAAACTATCTGCAATCTGTCACGGGCTTTGTATCTGACATCTGGCAAGATGCAGTTTCACAAGGAGTCAGGGGATAGCCTGCAAAGTGGTCAATAGCTTCAGTTGTTTATCTGAGCTTTTGTTAATTTTCTGTAACCTTCTGGTGTGGTTTTTGTCAGAGGGAAACCACAAAAAAATGTTAAGAATTAGGTGTTATAATCCCACTGAAACGAAAGGAGAGAGGTACCCAAATGCCTTGAGCACATCAGAAGGTATGAGCCTTGCTATCAGCATTTACTCGTGATTGCAGCCTTAACAGTATTGAGTATGGGCAGTCTTACTCTGCTATATTCACATAGCACCCATCTCAAATAAGGATGAACTTGCACAGAACCTGGGTCGCTGCTTTCATTCTATAACAAATACATGGATTTTGGTTTTGCTAAGCACCAGTGACTCTCAGGTTTACAGAAGGCTCAGATGAATAGTTTAGTGTGAGGTGTCCCAGCCCATGGCAGAGGGGTTGGAACTTGATGGTCATAAGGTCCTTTCCAACCCTAACTATTCTATGATTCTATGAAAACCAAGTAATCCATCCAATCAAAACAAGAAAGGTTCAAGTAGTTGAGGGTGGCAATTTAGAGTATGGATAGTAGCAGTAAACCTTTCCTTACCAGGACGCTCCCCATTTTATCATGATGCTCCAGAACTAATTTAGGAGCACCTGGAATTAATAGCCCTTGTTTAAACTGCAGTAGCAGCTCTAGGAGCTTCAGCTGTAAGTCAAGACCCAGGTCAGTTTGCTGGTGTCTGCACCAGGAAACATGACAGCAATTTGTCCTTGCTTCAGACTGTTTACAGTGTAAATCTTGAGTGAAAGATAGAAACAAGCCCAGAGAGAGGACGCACAGAAAAATTATGAGTGAAGATTGGTGTGTACAATGCTGAGCTGTTCCCTTTCTCTCATTTCATCAGTTGAAACATCTGGAGCTTTTTAATGTTATTTTCTTTTTAGCTGTACAGCATACTGATCTGCAGGGTAGGGTTTACTTTGTGCAGTCAGTTAGCTGGAGCAATGTGGTAAAGACTGCTTGAAAAGTAAGATATACAGATTTCATCAAAGCTAACCTCCCTCTCGAAGTGAAAAGTAAAGGCAGGGTCTTTTTCAAGGTGAACTTACTCAGCACACAAGTTATATGAATAGGTCCTTCACTCTGAGAAATAATTGTATGACCCTTCTCACAACAGACCTGAGAACAGCAACATCAGATCCTCCAAAGAGAAAGATGGCCTCCTGTCTTTTACAATTTAAAAGTGAACTTCTTTAATAAAGGACAACATGCAAAATTTTACAGACAGCCTTAAAAGGACCTACTTAAGAAAAAAATGTGTCATTTGTAGGTGCCAGATCTGCTGTATATTCCCTTGTTTAATACACAATTTTATTTACTCAAGTTTTGTTGATGGGCATCCCTAATAAAGATTTGAAGATAAAAGTTATTCCAACAGCAAAGCTAAAATCTACTTTGTTTTGAATTAGTGTGGTTTCTTTTGCCCCATCTGTAGTTTCTGCAACCAATTTTTGTGAGGCAGACAGAAGTCTTAGACTCAGCAATAAGGACCTTAAGATCTGTTACAGAACCAAAACGTTTCCAAACCAAAATGCATACATGTTTGCTTACATNNNTGTGACTCACCTATGGCCACCCTGTGATTCCACCCATGGTCCCACGTATAGTTACCTAACAGAACCTACTAAGAGGCACAGCCTCAAACAGCCATCATATAAGTGCCAGACTCACAGTTAGTGTGTGATCTGTTTGACTTGACTGCTAGGTAAAAATGTAGCATTTTCTGAGGCAGCAGCAAACCTGTTTGGCTTACAGGTTTGTGCAGACACCTTGAAAAGATGGGAAGCCCTTTGCATTCACCAAGTCCTCTCCCATGGGTATGATTAGGTAGCATGATGGTCCAGGCTCTGAACATAGGTTATAAAACCCACAAGTATGGGTCATTAGCTCTTCACTTTATTTCTGGGTATATTTAATCACTTCTTTTGCCTGTGTTCCTGTTTCCTGATTTGCCATGTTTTGACTGCACACCTCTGGGTTTACACACCTTTAGTGCATCTTGGTATTGTACTGAAATGATTTTCAAGTGTTTCAATTGGCCAGCACTGAAAGAAATTCAGCAGAAAAGATGCTGGCGTGTTTACTAGTGATTTATTCCAATCAAAATAGATTTGTTCTTAATCCTCCATGACTCTCACAAAAGGCCATGAAACTCCAGGTTCCACTAGAGCTATCAAACACACCACCGATGCCAACACCATATTTTTAGTTGGGTTTAAAAAATGTGAGTCTAACTCATAACATGTTTTTCTGATATGAAGATTGCTCCCATTAATGACTAACAGATCATCAGCAATTGATAAACCTACGGAAACATGGAGAAGATAAATCACTTAAGTAAACCAGTGGCTCACTCATCTTTCAAACCAAGAACTGGAGGTGGGAAGAGTAACAAACAAGCAGGCAAAGCACCAACAATAATGTCTGCACACAAAGTACAGCTAACCCAGGAGCTCCTTGCTGCAGGGTGCTGTGGAGGTTAAAATCTGAAGATGTTCAGAAAGCAATCAGATAATTCTGCTGACTGGCGAGACCCTCATCATTCAAGAACTCTCTGAGCCACACAACGCCAGAGGCTGGGCCAGGATCATGTCTTCCTGACCCATTTTTATCCTTTTCCAAGGCTGTTGTGAGCATCACGCTGGGTTTTATCTTGGTTTACAGAGGTGGGCCTGAGTAAGGCACGGTCCCCATCACAGGGTGCCACATGCAGTTTTCTCTCTCTGAGCTCAAGTAGCAAAGAGCTGGGGACAGAAAGGAAAGTAATTCTCAGGAAATCAAACACAATCAATCAAGTCATCCTTTGCTGAAATGAAAGCAGTCTGGGACAAAATAATGTATCTAAATCTGAAGAACTTGCTTTCACCCTCTTTCAGAAAGTCATTTACATGACTTGCAGAACATTCAGCCATTTCTGGAAAAAAAAAAATGTATATAGGGAAATTCTGCTACAGGAGTTGAGATACCTTTTAATTATCGTTTGTCTCAACTTTTGGGTGAACATTCCTTCTTTCAATGTCTTTGGTGATTTAATGTAGATAAACAAGGAGTTCTCTTGACACACATGAACATTAATAATAACTACTGCAATATTCTGCAGTCACTTGTGAGCTCTACACTGGTGAAATAACAGTAACAACAAGTATGAATACTGAATAATGAGGAATGTCAAAACCTTTCCTGAGAAAGTTCACATTTGGAGATGTGCAACGGGCTGAACTGAATAGCAGTTAATCCTCTCTGCCAATCGTCCTGCTGCTACAAGCAGAGGGCCTCGCAGGGCTGGTGGTTTCTCTGACCCTGTGTAATGAGTATCACTCCCCTTCTCACAGCCACCATTTCCTGCCTGTTCTGAAGCTGTGTATGTGCTCCATTACCAGGAGACAGGGAGACCTGATGTTTTCAACAGTCCCTGCAGTAGGGTCCCCTGCTTCCTTCCCTCCTATCCTTCCACCCTTGGGATCCTCAGTCTCCCACACCCCATGTGCTGCAGCACACATGGCAGCTCCCATGTCCCTGCTCCCTGCCTTAGGTGATGCAGTAATGCTCCTGCCTTCCCCAGCCATTCCACCGTCCTGCCCTCAGCTCAGGATGACCTGGGGACAAGGACCATTTCCAACGAAGCTTGGTACAAAACAAAATAAACTGGTTCTGCAGAGGACTGCGCCAATGGGCATTACTCCAGGCAATGGGAGGCTTGGTGTGGCAAGCAGGAGAGGTATGACAGTGGTAGCAAGGGATTGTGGTGAGGCACGCACGTTCTCTTCATGGTAGCTTTGTGGAGTTGCAGGTTTTATCAGCAGTTGCTGCCTGGGATTTGGGCTTAGAATTCTGGCAAAAATCCTGACAATTCACCACATCCACCGCAGTGTTTCACCAAAAACATTCAACCTTACCTTAAGAAAGTTCCACCCCATTTACCTTCCTGTGGCAAAGCCCAGCCACTATCTTTTCCTAGACACTATACCCTCTTAAATGCCTTTCCATGAATTGAGAAGCACTACGTGCAAGTTTGGTATTTTGGATTCACCTCACAGACTGCTAGTGTTGCTGGTTCCTAAGATCGAGGTAACGCAGACTGCAGTATACTGTAGTTTGTGGATGTGGAAGTCCATTTTAATGCCAGGTTTTATACCTGAGATACTGTAAATGAGTATCTTCAACTTATATTGCCCATCGTAAACTTTTTTAACCTGTGAGTCATTTTCAAAATAATAAACGTAACTATTCCATAAAAATATCTCAACACAGAAGAGCCAGAAAAGTGAAGGACATGAACAGATGGCACATCAATCTTCTGCATTTATACAATTTGTTTTTTAATGCAAATAGTGTGGGTTGCCTGCTCTTGCCTTGGATATTGTTCCAAAGACGAGCACATTTTCTTATCTTTCTGGATCAATGTGACATTTGCAGTTATCATAAAGTGGGAGCCCATTTAATGATGTTAATGCTTCCTTAATGTAAAAATAAAATCACCTCCTTTATAAAAGCAAACAGATTAAAAGTCCCAAAGAGACCATTGAAATCTGTGACATTTGCAGTTACTGGTGCCGAGATGGCTTGATTATACACAGGTAAAAAATACCTTAAAAGCATTGTTTACGCTCATTAATCAGAACACTCAATAGGAATGCTGGAGTCCCCTCAGCTAGAATTAGGTTTTTTAAGTGTATTAATAAGAAAATGGAGGCATCATTTCATGCAGCCTGTTTAGACGGTTCAAAACACCCAAAACTGCAAACAACCAAACTTATGGCCTTATGGCAGCTTGGTAAATCTTCAGACCCCAGATGTAATATGTGGTCTGCATTTTTATTTGCACATATTGGAAAGTGACTCTGCCAGCACTCCCTGATTCATGCCTATACCGTTCCCTCCACAGTGCCACCAAGCAAGTGGCACATCACTAATATTTCTGTTCTTGCCCACAGGGAAAATGTGAATCTTCAGGTTTTGTATGGGCTTTTTGGGGGAAAGGGAACAAAACCAAGAAACCCCACAAAAAAACCTTTATCTTCTGATCTGGATTCTTACAGAAAGAGAGATTTAAAATTATAGCAATATCTCACTTGAAAGTAATCTGAACACAATGTATCCAGCAAGTTCCGGATTCCCAGGCTCCCAAATTTGGCTAGGACTACATTACATCTCTCCAGTTCTAATAGAAAAGAAGTAAATGGTTTGAAGAACGCAGTATATTTTTCATAAAAGAATATTTCAGGGAAAGAAATATTTTTAACCATTTTGGATCATGTTTGAAAGTCAAAATGTGGTGATGGCTTCTGTGGAAACACCATTTTGAGCAAAATAACCAAAACCCAAACAACGCCTTGGAACTCTGCTCATGATTCTGCTTAGGAAAAAGGTCACCACTTCCTCAGTGAAAACAAGAAAGCTCCGCATGCCTTGGGAAGGCAGCAGCGATAGCTTCAATTGCACCATCAGGCTGGAGGCAGGCACCAAAGCCTGCTGACCCTCAACACAGCCTGTGACAAGCAAGCTCTACAAGTTATTTCTTATTCTTTCTATATTCTTCTATTTTTTAAGATTTTACAGTGAAGGAAGAAAGAATGCTATAATCAGGAAGGAGTGGAGGAAGTAATCCTAGACTAAGCAAGAGTAACTGGGTAATCCAGGCATTCCCCCTGTACATGCTATCCCCTATCACTTCCTAGGCTTCCTTCCAGACCCACAGCTTCTAACTACCCCTTTCCCTTTGCTGCCCAAAGTCCTGCCCAAAAGAGACCAGCTTGCAGGGCACTGGAATTAATCACAGATGCAGACATCTCTTGTGCAGCTCCACACATAGCGTAGATCCTCATACCCCCCCTTGTACAGTACCTGTAAAGTGGGTTAGAGGAAGAGACAAGGTGGTAGAAGCCTGACTGTACCGTACAGCCCGCAGATGAATACCTTTTTATTACTGTTTTGGAGAGGCTGCCCTCAGACACAAACACAAATGGGGGGTCTGTTATTAGGAACAACCCCCCTTTGAAATGCCCCACTAACTAGAAAGGGTAATGAAAAAATGTCTTTTAATTCTCTGTCCTTCCCCTTCTGAATGAGCTGTTAAAAGACCAAGAAAAACTGTTATAGTGATACCATAAAAAGAAAAAAGCCCAAAAAAACAAAGAGCTCTCAGCTTCAGGCGTGTCCGAGGGGCTGGCAGGGAGAGACAGCACCCACATGGGAAAGTTCTGTCACCCCATCTGAGATATCACTTAGCGGTGGCAGCTCTCCAGAGGCAGAACGGGTCCCACCTGTTTGCAATGTGTTTAGCTATTAATATTTATATAGTAGTTCAAGTGGATATAAAAAAGAAAAGGGGGGGGATGAAATTCATCAAATTGTATGTCATCTCTTGGTGGTGTAAAGTAAAAACCGTTGCAGCAGGGGGAGAGGGGAATGGCTTGTTTTCTTGCCTTTCTGAAGGGAGGCATGTCATTGCTCTCAAAACGTCTCAGCACAAAGCATTTGGCAATCACCTTGGTGTGATCCACACCTTGACATCCAGGCTAAATACCTCGGCCACAGGCTGGCCCCAAAAATCACAAGGCTTTGAATAGCTCCACACAAATAACATATTTATCAGCTCTACGGCTCAACTTGCAACACCAGCGAAAAAAAGGCAAAAAAGATTCACACTGATGTGGAAGTCATTTTCTTAAGCTTCACTGCCTGGGCTGAAAACGACCCATAAAAACATCTGATTTTGAATCTCGCTAAGGTACTGATTCATGCTGTGAGCAGGAGCAGTGTCCAACGGGAGCCCATCTTCCCACCCAGAGGTGAAGTCCCAAGGGTGCATCCTAACTGCATCCATATGGGTGTCCCAGACATCCTGCTGGTGTTCAATCCTTTTAGATTTGTTCTGCTTTCTACAAAATACTTCAACATTCTATGGATCAAAAGAGAGGAGAATGCCTGATCACCTTAACCACCACCCTTGATATATATATTAGGTGAAAGTAAATATTATAGATGAAGAGGATAATTTCAGCATGGGAAAGACTGAAAAATCCACTCTAAGTCTCCTGTACTGCAAAGCATGGAGCACTTTCCAGGCAGGCAAGAGGCCAGGGCTGAGAATGCTGCTCTAATAACATTGTCTTTCAGATTTAAAATTCCTCTGCCTGAATTAAGATCTAAGCCATAAGAAGTGGAAGGGGTTTAATAGGAAAAAACCTAAAAGCCACTCATGCCAAAATGAATGCTCATCTTTGGGTGGTGGACTGAGTATTCGCATTTTCTTTGCACAAATGGGAAGGCTGCCTGTCTCTGAGGGGTGTCCCCTAAACAAGGATCAGGCAAGGGAAATAGGAATCCAAACTGGAAATTTTCTGTTCAATCCTGTGAACATTATCCCATCATTTCTCAAAACTGAATCCAGTCAGGAAATTCAAGTGAAATCTGTGAGCAATTTCAGGCCTTCTGAAATGCCTTTTGTCAGTGAATTAAGTTATTTGCCAAAAGGAGAACAGAAATTGCGCAGCCTCTGCTCTGAATAGGAACAGCATCAGGGAGCCTCCTCAACAGTGATGGTGATGGGGATCTGCTCTCAGCACTGTGGGGAGGATATTTGCACCCAACCAGAGAAGAAGCAAAGGGAAACAAATATTCCTTTTCCAGGTGCTGAGAGGTTTTGGTCAGGAGTGTTTTCCACACCTCCTCTCCTTCCTGCCCACTGATGCTTCCTAAAACACCATCAGCCAACACAGTTTGGCTAAGGGTCTGGGAAAAGCTCAGGACAGGTTATAGGGTTTGAGCTATTTTCCTTCCCCACAATATTTGTTACACACCTGGCACAGACTGAAAAGGAGAGTGGCTCTATTCTTGCCCGCAGTCATCCAGAGTCACCCGCAACCTAATTCCTGCATCTCTCTCACCTATACAGAGAATTTGCACCCAATTAAATGAACTTGGTTAAACAGCGGAGCTAGCTGTAGATCACAACCAGTGCCTCAGACCATGCCTGCAGCAGGACTGTGTAAACATCAGAGATTAGTGCACGGCAAAGGTAGGACCCAAATCAGTCACTGGTACATTTCCCTTCTCCCTTTCACTCACGCACGTACAAAGCCCAAGCCCACACCAGCCTCTTTTGCACAATATTGTACAGTCTGGTGGGGGGAAATTAAGCCAAATAACAGTAGAAAGAAGGAAATTATAAACCAGAATAACATATAGCAATCGTAAGATGTCTAGGTCTAACCATGCCAGGAAAACTTGTGAGGGCAACTTGGACCTAGCATACATTTTGCTTACTTAGCTCAAGTAGCCAACAAGCTACATGTGAAAAAGTCACCGCAAGCCCTGAATCATGATCTTTAGCTCTTCTCTCTCCAGCACGTACTACTACTTTCCATTTAATCTTAACCCAATCTCTCCAAGAGCTTTCATTCCCATCAGCCTAATCAAAGACTTCTTCTCTACTATCATAAATTTTCAGCATTAGATTTCGTGAAATCTATATAAAGTTCTGTATATTTATTATACTCCTGTAGTAACTTCATTTCAGTAAGAGCACTTCTCTGCCACGCCGACACATTGTATTATAAGTATTCTGAAACCTGAGTGACTTTCTTCTAGAAACAAAAATTAAGAAACTCTTTCCTCTGTCTTCAGCTTCTATCCCTCTGAGCACTTACCGAGTTCATAGCTTTAAACAAAGATTCTCTAGTACTCTTTTCCATGCTCCATTCAGCAAATGCTTTAAAGAGCAGGCTCTTTTAAAATGTGACCATTCTCAATATCCTTTTGTTGGTAGAAAGGGCTAAGGAAATTTCTGTAGGTATAAATGAGGGAATACCTTGCTCTGGAAGCAGAGCGGATGGGAGTATACAGATGAGCCAATTTGGCATTGTAGTGCTGCAACGAGTAATAAGCAACGTGCAAAAGATCAGAGCCTGCATGACTATCAAGTCAGCCAGCACAGCCAGTGGATTAATAAAGGAAACCTTTTTCCTGCCTTGTCCAACCATGGGCTCCAAATTCATCAGAACTTTGTTTTATAGAGGGAAAACGTAATTTAACTTTCTCTCTTTTATGCTTAACAGTATTTTTATCTGGTAAGTATGTCTGGATGAAGATGCAGGCAATTGAAAGGCTCAATTCTTCAGGCTTTTGGCTTAACCTTAGCTATAAAAGTCTAGAATAAAAATCTAGATTTATAGATAGTATAAAAATCTAGAAGAGGCACAGGAAACATATTCTTTTTATGCTCCTACCCGGATTTTGGGGGTCTGTGGGAACACAACACTGTTCGCTGATTTTGGCTACATTAAATCTTGTTGACAATTTTGTGTCACTGATAAGCATGCTCTCTGCACAAGTTAGCCTTCAAAGAAAGTTCCTGCAAAGAAATAGGCAAGTTTAAGAGAGGCAATCCCACAAAAGCAAATTCAAGTCATTCTGCACAGCAGACACAGTGTGTACAAACTCCAACTGACTCAGGTGGATAAAGGAGGAAGGGACTGGCTTGCTTTCCTACAGATGCACCTTGGCTGATTTCCTCAGCACAAAGATCTGCAAGCAGACTAAGGCAGGCACCATCCCTCCTCCTTCTAGTGCTGAGCTACACGGCTAAATGGAAACTGAGAGCTGCTCCTGGGCAGGGAGTATGGTGAAGTCTCCAAAGTGTACAGAAGGCCGCAGCCAGTCTTGTTCCTTTTTCCTTCCTGCATGCACTCAAGCTTGAGGGACCAGGTACATTTCCTTGGCTTTGTGCCTAAAGGGAAAAAAATCCCTAATTTTGTGGTCTACAAGTCCGAATTAACAGTCTTGTATGTATTCGGGTTTCAGCTTTTA
>JBCJKH010014594.1:0-55861 GCA_039877255.1 Loriculus beryllinus | reverse complement strand
CACCTACTCACTGTGTCTTTGCTTTGCTTTTGAAATTCACAGGAAGAATTTCTATTAAAATGATCTTAAATATCCCTTTAATCATTTCTGTTCCCATTTTCAATCTAGAGAAGCTTTTTTTTTTTCCCTTTTTTTCTTCTGTTTCTTTGCTGGTTTCTTAAGCAGGGGAGAGCAATCACCTCTAATGAGATTCCTTCCCTTTTAGCTCATAAATAGCTACAAGATGTGACTGGAGAATGAACGGTTAAGTAGTGTGGCATCTGCTGCAGGTTTTTAGGAAACCATTGTTGAGCTGAAGAACTAATGACCTAATTGAGGTTTATATTGTGGACAGACTGAATAACACACTGAGACTGCAATACAGAGACTCCTTCCCCTGAATACCTAGCTTTGTGTTTTGGGTGGGCAGAATTGGCTGTATATTTTGTTCACTAAAATCTCAAACAAGCTGTAATACATGAAAAAAATCAATTCAAGTGCTCAAGGAATACGAGTGTACTTGAAAAGCACGTATCTGGAGCTACAGAGTCTCTCTATATAGAGGTTCACCTAGACCTTTGCAGGACTATATATAAAGCTGTAACGCTTCCAGCTGAAGCGGGACTGAGTGTGCCAGGTCAGTAATGAAAGATTGGTGCTTTGCTGTCTTCTAATCCCCCCCCAGTGCCTCCTCATATCTGCAAGCCTTCATTATTTTCTGGAATGTCCTTTTTGAAGCGTCTTTCTTCAGTGCTGCAGTGCCCTCCAGTGCTCGGAGAAAATAGTCCTGCTTCCATTATCAGGCATCTAAAAGACACCATTTTACATCTTACTGTAAGACAGAACTCTTCGTGATATTTAAGATGACTCTTATTTGGTTTCCGAAGCATAAGGGCAGTAGAATAACTGTACCTAGCTACCTTTTCCCAGTGTCCTCTGTCACTCTCATCCAGTAAGCTGCCTACTGTTTAGAAACTTACCCCAGAAGCTGCAGGACATTAATCAGAGGTCTCTGAATCCACCTGCACCACAGCCACGCAACAAGGCTGTGGCTTGCTGAGTAAGTTTGATGTCTCTGTAACCCAGGGCATATGCCTGCTGCAGGGCAATGACCCCCAACTTGCAGTCAATTTTCTTCTCCAGGGCATTAACTTTGATGTTTGAAATACTTTCCACAATAAAAAGCTGCCTGAGGTGAATGATTATCACCTCAGTGAGTCATATCCCAAAAGTGGTAAAAGTGCTCCTTTAATAAAAGTACTAGAAGTAGGATATTGGCTGTAGTTCAAGGATTGTGTTTGGAGTAGTAAAGTTTTCCTAAACACTTGAGGTTGCAGGTTCTTTTAATGGAAATTTCTGGTTAAGGCTGAGTGAGGAAAGCATAAAGTGAACTTAAGTTTCCTTTGTGAGTTACTTTTTGACTGTTATATATCTCTAGTGCAGAGGTTTAATAAATTCCATGTAAAACATTGCAAGTGCTTTCCTAAATACAAGTGAGAATCCCTAAGTCCAGAGCAACTCAAAAAACAAACACCTGGTTAGATTCAAAAAGGTTAGGGTGGGATTTTCAACAGACTAAAGGAATTCAATTTCAGGCTCCACCAAATTATAATCAGAGCTGTTCACAAAAATATATTCTAGTAAGTTGTGTTTAATGGGGAGAAGAATTTCAGCACACTCCCATCTAGGTATTTTTTCATTCAAGAAAGCATCTTTTTAGAGAAGTTGCAAGGTTAATTGAAAGTCATAGAAATAGTACTTGTACTCATGGGAGAGCTATAGAAAGGACAAGGGAGCCCATCAAATGCCTTGCATTTGAAAGTATGATCTTCCATCTCCCTCAATCTTTTGAATTCGCAATAGCATTTTATAACATTATGACTAAGTCATGTAATAGCATGGTCTTTTGGGGAAAAAAATCAAGAATTGCCATAGAGACTGAAAGTGAACATGTGAACTTGAATATTGGCAGCTAGTTGTGGTAGGCTTTAGAATTGACAGACTGTATTTTCCTCAGAATTTAAGTGTGAACCTCATCCAGTCCTTTCAAGGCCCTTTTTTCAGCAGACTTGTTAAATATACTAGTAGAGGCCCTAAAATAAGGGGCATGTTGGTGTTTATAGCTGATTAGGAACAGACGTTTGAGAATTGGAGTGGACTGTATTTAGGGAATCGTTATGCTAGACAAGCTTTCAAAACTTGTGCTTCACCTTTTTCTTGTTTATAAATCAAGAAAAGCTGTAAAATCTGACCTCTAACAAGTGCATTTGGATCCACCCACTGTCTCCAAAACATTATCATCTCCTATAACTGTGTCCTTACCATTTGTGCTAGGCACTTGCTCCAGGCTGGGTATCATGGAGATTCCTTATTTTAACAGAACTGTTGGAAGTTTACAGAACACCTTCTGGCTACAGCTTTAAAATATTGTTATTGTTCACGTGATTTCACCTCTGCACACTGTGAAGCAGCAAGGTTCCTGGCCAAAATAAAGCAAAGCCTCCTCTAATCCAAACCTGCAAGGACAAATATAGATATGTCACACTCCAAGCCTTCATTGAGTTGCTGGTGAAGCACAAATAGAAGTTGCACAGGAAAGGCTGCTCCCCAAATATTGCAGATGAGCTTGAACAGAAGTAAAAACAAAGGGTATACTCATTCTGTCAGTAGCTCAATATAGTATATTGTATAGGTCAACTCCAGAAGAAGTTGGAACTGTCCCAGTCCATGCGTACTTTCTTAGGATTTGAGACTTTGAGGTTACACTGGCAAACTAAAGCATTTCCCAAAGCCATGGGCAGCAAAGCTTCAGAAGTGTACGTGAAGCATGGGCAAGCCTTTAACTTATCTTAGATGGAGATAATGTTACAACTATATTTGTGAATATAACTTTCAGTAGTTAACCATCAGAACCAAATCAAACCATAAAAGGTAATGCCTAAATTGTTAGTTGATCACTTTAAGTAAAGAACACAGTAATTTTTTTCCATTTCTTTTTTTTTTTGAAAAATAACCCAACCCTTATCATTTGGAGATGAATGCAAATGAATGTGATTTGTATTTCTGCATGTGTCATTACTCTAGAACAGCTCTGACTTACAAATATAGAAATTCATAATACAAACAATTATTCTCCAATTTTAAACCTAATTAACATGCTGTAAGTAAGAACAGATGCTAATTGCATTAATAATGCAATGTAACAGTGATCATTTCATTTAAGACAGATTACTTCTCTTCATCAAGACTGCTTTTATAGCTCAGTCTGCCCTGGCTACAGTGGTCTAATATGGTAGCCACCACTATTTTCATGGCTCTGACCCTATTTCTTCTGTGTAAAATATTACCAGTGCACATCTCATTACACCATCTAGAAAAAGTTTTTATACTGTCATTTGTTGATGGTTGACCTCTGAAGAGCTATGCTGAAGTAATAGCACACACTAGCCATAGCACTCCAGGGTCAATGTATACCATTCAGTGTCACAGATAGGCAGTTTGGGACAGTTATGTTCCTGCTGCAAGCATCTTTTTCAAGTACCACCATCTTCAAGTGCTTTATGGCTCAGACTGATCCTTGAAGGGTCAGTTCTAATTTTTTACGATTATAATAACCACATACGTGGGCACTGTGTTACAAATAGATGCTTGTGCTCATCATGATTAGTCAATCTAAACAGATTATTTTAGTGATTCTTCAAAAAGGCCTGCTGCCATAATAATTTCATATTGTCAGTCATTTTGTTAGGTACCAAAATACTTTACAGATAGTGTCTTAGCACAAGTATTTTAGTTTTGCACTGTTGATGTCGATGATGTGTATAGCTATATTTATAGAGCCAGTTCTCAGATAAGATTTAATGGTTGCTATAGCAAGAGGTTTATATTTTAAGAAATCAAGACTTAAAGGATTTAGGAGTTTTAATTTACTTTTTTAGAAATAGAATTATAACTTATAGCTATAGATTCTGGTCCCAATGTATGGCAGGAAAACTGTTACTGAATTGTTATTGTAACAGTAAAATTATATTCATTGGACTCATTTGTGCAAAGACAGTAAAATATTCCTAAAAATGAAGTCAGATATTTCTTTCACCTAATAGGTGTTTCTCTTTATGTGATGCGTTATCTGTAGGCTAAATGTCAACTGTACAAGTTTTATGATCAAAATAATCATAGGTGAAGTTGAAAATATTTTGTAGCAAAACATCATCTTTTCTGTTAAGTTAGTAGGTAGTATTTTTAGGTGTTCGCTCATTTGTGCGTCCTCAGATCTTGGAATGCTCCCAGATGGTAAATGATTTAGGGCAGTTTTCCAACAACAATATTAGAACATATAGTTCAATTTTATTTTATAATATGCCTTTCCAGTCTGCATGAAGCAATTTTTTGTTGTTACTGTGCTGAAATAGACCAAGACTCATTAGCAGGACCGCGTAGTTCCCATTTTCGAGAGACCTTCTGTCCTGATTCTACAATAAGCAAGCCCCTGATTTTATGTAGAGTATCATTTGGCTTGCCTTCCTCTGCAGTGACAACTGCAGAATAGCGTGCTGATACCCACTTTAACTGCTGAAGTAATTTGCCACCTAAAATGGCCTTTTCAAGGTTGATAATAGACAAACACACTAGATGGCAGCAAACATCTTAAAACGGAGCCTGTGTGCTGCCTGACCCAAAGTAATAGACAGCCAGCTGTGAAATACTTGGGGATTTCTTTCATGGTTCAGCTGTTAAAAAAACTATCTTGCCAAAAAGCTGGTGTTTTCTCAAGCTCTGAAATACGTTTTAAAGTCCAGCCTTTGCCAGTACAGCTTCTTGGACTAAAATTAAATCTTTTTCTGTCAGCATTGCACCCTCCCCCACACACACACACTTAATTTTTATTAATGATATATACTGGAGTAGGATTGAATTAAATGTTGTTATTGCAAGGGCTTAGCTGCAATGTATGCGGTAACTTGGACTACTTGCCCTGTTGAAGTTTAGCAGTATCGTATTCAGTATCAGTTCACACTGCTCAGTATTTTCTCACTTATTTAACATTCTATTTTCCTTACTGCAGCCACTTTAGGTGCACTGAGCAAACATGTCCATTCTATATGAGTGTCTCACTTGTCAATGCAATTTTCCTGAGCAGATGATGTCTACTGCTTTATTAAAATACTCCTATTCAAGCTAACAAATACTTCTTAAGCTGCAGTTGAGGGAGTTAACCATAGACTTCCTATGCATTCTGGGAAGCCAGATGTTTCCTAAAGATTTGTTTTTCCTCTATTAGGAAAAAATGGATAATATAGGTTTTGTATGGCCCTTTGTAAAGTGTTCTTTCACTGAACGGATTCTTTAGGCTAACTTTTCAAGGGCTATTTTTGAAGATGCGCTGTTGTAAATGAAAGGTGTTCAAGGTAAAGGACTGAGTGTTTGCTAACCTTGAGATGTTTGAGAACTTTCTATCTGCTTGCTTCATGAGGATGTATTTTGTGCATTAGTGTACAGACAGATATTGGAGCAGCATGCAAACTCTTCAGTTCCACAGAAAGCTTTCAAATCTGTACCTGATCCACTCTAAACGTGGAACACAGACCCCCTGCAGTCTATTAAAATCACTACTTGAGCATCACTATAATGCTCAAGGTGTATGCAAGAAATGGGTTAAGGTCCAGCTTTCAACAATTATGACAGTAAATCCAATGAAGTATCAACTTTTGCCAGTCTTGTGTGTTTGCATGATTCTTATTTCATCCACATCATCTCTTGAGTGTCTTCTCTCCAAGCAAAAATGGAGACCCTATATCTTTCTCACAAAGTCTGAGGAAAGTACAGACCTACAAAGGAGGAAAGCATACAGCAAGAGTAACACTTCAGGCAGGAGGTTAGGTGTGAGCCCAATAGCTTGTTTTCATTACTCCACAGAAATATCATCCTTGACTGACAGCTGATACTTCACCTTTTCATTTTTGAGTGCAGTTCATGGTCAGAGACTTTTCTCTCACTCAATTTTATTTCCCAAAGTTATTTACCAGCCTTCCAGTCAGATTTCTTTTCCCTGGGTTTTTAGTCTGCTCCTTAGCACAGCTCCCTTTTGAATTAATCTTTCCTGCTTCCAGTTTTTTTGACCTGCTGTTGCTCTAAAACCATG
Organism: Loriculus beryllinus; assembly: GCA_039877255.1. Taxonomy (NCBI): domain Eukaryota; kingdom Metazoa; phylum Chordata; class Aves; order Psittaciformes; family Psittacidae; genus Loriculus; species Loriculus beryllinus. The sequence continues at coordinate 49,740 of JBCJKH010014594.1, read as the reverse complement.
AAGCTTTTTTCATCAGCTTTGTTTCTTTTCCCCTCACTGGAATCTCATCCATCTTCAAAATCTTCCCTTTGTCATAAAGAGTAATGCATGGAAAGGTGAAAGGTTAAAAAGAATTCTACCTAAATGCTAACCTCCAAAGAAACTAGATAATGCTTCATGTTACTTTATGGCTTTACCCCAGGCCTTGGGAATAGCTCCTGCAAGGCGCATAATGTCAGGCGTTTAACCAAATGCTTGAAGACTTTGGATCTAAATTCAGAGGCAGTATCAATCAATGCAGTATCCAACTTTTCACCTCTTTCCTACAAGGCCATTTCTGGAATTGCTGCTGTTCTGGAAGCAATACTAGTCAGCTGCAGCAAGTTAAAAAGCATTTTGTCAGACTGTGCAATGAAGTATGGGGTTTATCATCCTTGAGACATTTATAGATCAGCACCCATTAGTAGAGTGTATGCTTTCTCTTATCACTGCAGTTCTGTGTTAAGCTGTACCAATGTAGCTTCAGGAAGCATTTTATTAAGAGGCATTTAAGCCATTATTAGGTTTAAATATGCAATTATTTATATAAATTAAGAAATTACTTTTGACATGGCTTGCTTATTAACCACTAAGAATGAATTCTGAAGGATCTGTTACAGGAATAATCTTTGTGTTCAGAATAATCTTTCTGTGGCTGGTAATACAGAACACAAAGATGCTTACTTCTGCTTCCCTCATCCTCTGATCCTAAAAAGAACCCCCACACACACACAAAAAAAACCAAAACCAAACCCAAACAAAACAAACAAACAAAAAAACACCACAAACAAAGAAACAAACAAAACCAAAAAACCAAACCAAAACAAAAAATAGACAACCTTCATTTTATGTAGTGAAAGGTTGGAAACTGTTCACCAAGTTAAGCTTGTTCCCTTACAAGGAAATGCAGTTTTGGGAACAAATAACATTCCAGTCTTCCAGCATTCCCCAGTGGGCATTATGCCATTGTACTTGCAGACATTGTGTCATGGAAATGTGCAAGGCCTGGAACAGCTAGGAAATGCATTGCCTATTTATATATTTATTTTCTACTACTTAATAGCTGGTGCCTGCTCTTATTCAGCAATAGAACAGGACACAAGCTGTTACAAGTCCTTGTACCTTCTCACTTCCAGAATATCCACAGAGTATTTTACTGATAAGATGCACTTGAACTTATTTCATAATTATGCTATCAATGTCCATGCACATTTTTCCTATTATCCCACTTTAAAAGTAGATACAAGCAAGCCAGTTCTTTAAAGTTTTGCCAAGAGCAAAACAAGAATAGATGAAAGCTCACAAAATCCCATGGTGAAAGTTTTCATTTTCAGTGCCCTGCTTTATGTGGCATTCAGAACTTTTGCATGCTTAAGGGAAAAAGTGACACTGGTGGACACTTCAAGTGTTAGTACTATTTTGGGCTTAACACTAGTGTGAGCTGCAATTATATTAGAGCTTCCTTAGGAAGGATGTGGATGATGAATATGATGTTTCTTTTTCCTTAAGCTTAATATTCTCTTCAGTATCATGGTATTTTTGTATATATTAAAGACACAACATTTTTAATTATTAGACATGTTCAGCATTTTCCTCTATTTCAGCCCATAAACTTCAGTTCCATGACAGAAATGGCTGTGTCACCACAAGAGACATGTCTTTGCATTCTTGATAATTACTATTTGTTGGATAAGTGTTTTTACCCATAATTTCTATATAAATTGGTTCCCATTCCTGCTTAGTAGCTTGGCAAGTAAAAAAAATTAATTCATTTCACACTATGCTAATTCCATATAGCAGTTTCAAGATCAAGCCCTCAGTGGTATGCAAAGCAGTCATGACTTTGCACAAGTTATCTAGCTGACAATTAGTAAAAATATCTTGTAACAGTCATAAGAAAAATATTTTTGATCCTTTTCAGCAACATTCATGTCAGCCCTGAGGCCTGGCTTTTAATATCCAAATTTAAGTGATAAATACGGATATAAAAGTGATCAAATATGTTAATCCGTTTTTTCAGAGGAAAAAAATATATTGAATGATTTCTGGGTTTCCTTCAGCTTCTGTTCCCAGTAAAAAGTCTGGGTAAAGAAAGCTCATGGAACAGTCCTGCTTACTAAGTTTTATAACAGAGATAAGTCTTTTATTCTAGGAACTTGTACACTCCCTAGCAACCAAAAATTCCAAGTGCAAATTTTTTGTTCAGAATGGCTTATGTTTCATCTGAAAAAAAACCCAAAGAAAACAAAACAACACTATAAACACCTGAAGTTCTTATCTGTGCTGGTGAGCAGCACATAAAAAATTGCAGCAGACTGAATAGTGCCTTGCCCTCAGAGGAAAAGAGATTAATTTAAATTGGTGAATTATCACAGGAAATACAAATTAAATTAATCTGAATAGAATAACAGTCATGTTACAAATGCAGAACATAGCTTCTGATAACTGCTTAGTGACTATTAACAATGTCAGTACTGTCCACATACTTACGAAGAATAAAGTACAGAAGCATTTGTGATGATGCTAAACCAATCTAAGAACTACCATAGCTTGTAAATTTCCTTCAGTGAAGGTCTGCGACACTTGTGGCCACTAGTGAGTACAATGAAGGCTTCAATTGTCACTGCCACACCAGGATACTTTTTTTAGAAGGTCATTCTGTGTTTCCACAAGTAAAGTGTTATTTCCAGATTTGTCTTTCCAGCCATAGCTTGCAGTCAATGAGTAAGTTGCGTGACAACAGTTTCCATTCTGCAACTAAACATAGTTCTTGGGATCTTGCAAAACTAAACCTTCTCTTCCTTATACATGTCTAAAGGGGCTACATCAGCCCACGGAGCTGAGGTCTGAAAGCTGTGCCTATGTTAAGGGTATGCCACTCCCTGGGTAATGGCTGACAAAAAAGTAGCAAGCTGTTTGCAGCCATCTAAATTTATGTCTCTATAGAAGTCAGGGTCACCAGTTTGTCTCAACAAGGCGCATATGCTGAATACAAAAATAATGCTTTCTTAATCCGTTCATTTTTGGCATTTCATTTTTGGTATAGTTTTCCACAGAGCAGCACTCTATCCAAACAGGTGGTTTTCTTTTTTTTGTAAAGTTGTTGATTTTGTGGATTCTTTGGAAAAACTTATCCATTGCAATGCAAGCACTCCAAAATCCAGGATTCTCCAGCTTTGCGACTCGCCGTAACTTCAGGAAAGTAGAGCTGTCAGGAGGGCTGCAACAACTAATTGCCCTAGGCAGATGGTCATTTTGTCCCTGCCAATACCTCAGGTAGACCCAGAGCAGTGCTTGCATAGCATCACAGTGTCCCTGTTCCTCTCCTCACAGGTGCCTTAGCAGGCTTTGATGGAGGCCACTAAAGGCAGCTGTAATATAATTAATAAGTGTCACTATTCTCCTATATATACTAGCAGCTTGCATGCAAGTTTGGCACACTTAAACTCCTACATAATTAAGCCCATTACTGTTTGTTTCTAAAGCAGTGTTCTGACAAAACAAAGCAGTATTATAAAAGCTGCATAAGCACACTGATGGAACAATATATCATTTTTAGAGGCAGGTGAGCTTTTAAAATATGATTCAGAAGGAGGTGTTACTTTTGCTTATGAATTTTCATTTCTTATCTGTCAAAATTAATAACATAGATGTTCAAGTCAGTATTTAGTAGCTCCTTCTCTTTTGCTTTTTATTCTCTGGTCAATCCGTCAGTAGTTTGTTCTATTAGTTAAAAGATGAATTACACCTAACAAGGTGGTTGCTCAGCAACCTAGACTCCTGCTGAGTCTGCCAATGGTACATGAAAGAAATTTCTTGAAGCTTTTATCTCCTAGCTGAAGGGAAAAAAAGCTTATCTTAAATAGTCCTGAGTGTCTAAAAATAACAATGAGACTTCTAAACAAAAGATGACCTTTTCTATTTCTTCTGAAAACAGGTAAAATATTAAGCAGCTCTGTTGTGAGGGTGACAGTGAAGGGGACAAAGGAATGAATAAAACTAGTTCAATTTCATACTGCATTTCTACCTTTTCTTTCATAGGTTTCTATAATGTGAACTGTTTTCAGAGTATTTTCCTAGTGTCTATTAAATGAACTATGATCATGAAATAGCAATAATGAAATAGAAAAACTAAAGCTTCAGTTTTGTATGTGTGTGCATGTGTACTTGGCCCTGACTTTCATATGAACGTTGGTATCAGAGCATGCTTCCTGCCTCCTCTGTGTCTTGCCAGAACATACAAATAGGAAATGAACCGTAGTTTGTGTACTGCAAGTGGTCCCAATTCATTTACCAGCTGATTAGGTATGCCTCAAAAAAGTCCTTGCAAGATGCAATTAGTTACAGGATTCATAACATTATCTTCCTGATATTTTTTCAAGCATATGTACTGGCATAGGACTGATTTAGTACTGTTCTGCAGTGCTATATCAAAGTCCTGACTGAGCTCAGACTTGACTTTGGCAACTTGCCTAATTTCTGACGGTTTGTCTGACACATGCTGAAGAATCTAACTTCACCAGCTTCCTATGAAGATAAGATTGTCTTATACATTTATATAAGATTTTCTTATTTATTTTTCAAACTTTGCAGAACATAGATGAAAGATTCATTGTTCCTTCACTCTAATAATGGAAACCATGACTTGTCTTTTAAGTTAGGTTATCTGTGCATTCTTATGTTGTTTCTATCACCAAAATAGTAAAAAAAAAATAATGTTGTTCTCCAAGCATTAACTGTTTTTGTTGGAATGATTCCTATTGTAAAAAGCTGTAATAGAAGTCTACAAATACTCAGTATCTGCATTAAAAATCAATATAAGCACAGTCCCTGCATTCTGAGACTGTAGGAGTTAGAATGTTTCATTTCATAACATGTATTTGCTGTGTTATGCAACACAGCAATTCAAAATGGAGTAAAATATTAATATGGGCAGGTAGTAATTTTCTTCTTGCATTCATTTGTAAACAAATTGGTGTCCAAGAGCTAATGTCTGGGAGTTCAATGTGATGTAGTGCTCTTCCCCCATTTGTCAAATGTTCTTACTACAGCTTCATTGATGTCTTCAGAGTAATAGATGATTCCCTTTTCTGTGCAGTCAGGAAGCTGAGAAACATTTTCATAAGTCTTTGATTAAAGACACCAGTGGCCACAGAGCAAAACATTTTTATCTGCCAATTTTTATTTCTTCAACTGAGAGATAAGCTAGTATATTAGTATTACAGAGATCTCAATCTCAAGCAAGATATATCAAGTCATTTATGGAATCTTGGGAAATAAAAACTTGTAATTTATTGTTATATGAAAATAAATTACCTATAGGTAACACTGATATGCTTTGATCTCTTCTTCAGAGGCCATCCTGTCATTTTCAGCATTTTCACATTTCTACAAATAGAATGCCTATAAAAGTTTTGGTTTTGAAGCAGTTATAAAAATATTTGCAATATCTACATCTTTGGAATGATGCTTTGTGTTGACAGTTTGTTGTCAGCAACTAGAGAACTTCCACATAAATCATAGAAATATCTGTAGCAATTATTATGTATTCATTAGTGAAAAGTGAGCTCACTCTTTTTCTGGAACACATCTGTCTTCCAGTCAAAGGTTGCAATTGGACTACTTGATGACATATTCATAGTCCAGGCAGAGCTTATTCTGAGATACTATGATTTCTAAAAATATTTAGTTCAGGTTCAATACATGATTTCTTTAAAATACCTTTAGATACCAAAACATACAGAACATTGAGAGAGAATAAAGTTCACTGAATACTTCATAGACTGAAGATATTCAAGAAGTGTTTCTGTGATGACTGCTGACAGTTCTGAATAATGCCTGATAAAGCATAGTATTATTTGCTTTTAACATTTCAACATCCAAGTAAACTGCAGAGGTCAAATACATAGGACTAATGTTGGAATGAGAAGATAGTTGAAAGAAATGAAACAACCTGTAGTAAATAGCTCAGATTAGCTCACTTAGATGCCTGCCTGGAAGGGTTGGTGCTTTGCTTGGACCTTCTGTATGCTCTGTGCCTGTATTCTTCAGCCTTTAGATACACTGCTAATGCTGCATCTGGGGGCAATCTCTACCTTTGGCTGACTGGATTGGGTTTTTTGAGTGGAAGAATGGCAAAGGGGGACAGTTAAATATAGGAAGTGGAAAACAGTGGGATTGCTGTCAACTTTTAGAGCCTACTCTGCAGGCTATACTTCCAGAACTGTTTAAATAGAATTTAGCAATATGTCTATTAGGCCAGAATTTGTGATAATGAACTTTTCCAAAAGTTTCCATTTTTGTCTGTCATTTCATTAACCAAGCTATATATCAAAGCAGAGTGAAAAATGTGTGGGTTTAGGAGCAAGTTTCAAGTAAGCAGTCATATCCAGGATTTTTATTTCGATACTATTTCAGCAAGTCAATCTTATCTCAGGAGAGAGAGACTGTTATGAGGTAGAGTTATTGTTTCTCAGCAGATCATGATTTAAGTAAAAAATTTCATGCTTTATCTTTCTGCTCAATTATGGAATAAATAAGTGAAATACAGTTATTTTAGAAAGATATGAATGATTTCTCTAACGCTTTTTGAATGGGTTGATGAAAGCACCACGCAGAAGAAAGTTCTCATTTCTAGACAAGTTTGTTTCCATAAAATGGTAAGAGAACCTGAGCAGTGCCATTTATGGACACCACTTCTGTATCCCCTGTAGTGTTGACAGTAGTCTGAATAGATATACTGCCTGATGTCCTGCAGAAAGGCCAGGATTTTTTCACAGGTCAGGATACATTATCCAGAACGGCTCAAAGCAAAAGCAAGAAGGGAAAATTTTTGTGTACCCTCCATGGCCCTCATCAAAGCTTGCTGAATGCCCAACTCTTCTTTCTGTCATCCTTGACAGGGTTTTGAACAGATTGTTATGGAACAACTTTGTTTACCTGTAGGATTCATTGCAGAGAATCAGTTTAATTCCTTTATACCTGACTACAGTGGTCTCAGTGCCTTAGAAATTGCTGCTACTCAGTGTGACAGTGCACTGTTACATCAAAATTTCCTATCATTCCTATATAATTTGCACCACTGCTTATACGCTATAGTAAGACAGAATTGGATTTTGGGAAAAAACTAGAGTTTAACGTTAAAAATTTCAGCCTAGCTTAGGAGTTTTTTGCTTATCTGCAGTATGTGCAGTTAGCTCCTGGGAAGGATATCCACAAGAATTGTGATAAGATAAAAAGGGCCCATCAGTACCCTGTGAACTGGGATAAATAGGGAGGTTTTGCATAGCTACCTTGTATTTCATGTTAAGATGGTTAAAAAAGCTATTCTGTAAGTAGAACTTGAGCACCACTGTAATAACCAACTTTTCAATCTGTACCATTTCTATAAGCTCAATATGTTAACATTTGTTGGTAAATTTGTTTTCCACTTGGTAAAAATAAAAGGTAGAAGTACGTGACATCACATTACCAATGTCAGAAAGATTCCTCTGTGTCAGTTCTGTTGTAGTATTTCTCATTCTTATTCCTACCTCTTGTTTAAAACTTTTCCACCAAGCAATCAAGCTCCTTAAAAGTGCCAGGAGCTAAGCAGAGGTTTGAAAGCCACAAACACCAGGCACCACTGTAGATGTTTGTAAAGATTAATGCAGAGGTAGTGACCCTGAAAGTTGAAGACTTACGTCTTTCACTATGTGAATAGAGATTATATGCATTTTTTGAGAGATCTGAGAATGCTCAGTTTTCTGGTATTCAATGATTTATGAAATGTGTTCAGCCACATGCAGGAAATGTTTGACTTCAGGAATGTGTTTGTACTTTGAGCTCTTTTTAATGGTCCATACTTTTGCATACTGAATATGACCACTGTATGAAAAATTGCTCCTATCTGTCTTTTAAATGCAGTTTTGACTGAAGCTTTCAATACCACAAATCATTATGCATTTTGGTAGAATACAAGAACAGCAAAGGAATCATTGGACTTGATGCAGACATTTCAAAGAAAAAAAAAAAAATCCTTGTTTGGAAAGGGGACTTAGGGATAAAGCTACAAGTTTTACATTGTTTTCTGTTCTGCCCTGTCAGCTCTTTGCTCTGCTGACCTAGTGACAGCCTTCACCCATTGACATTTACTAAATGCTTGCTAAATTAGCCAAAATCTTAAAGGATTCCAACTGGACATCTTCAGAAAACCATCACTGATATAAATGATAAAGATACATTTGGGGAACATCACTCAAAGTTGAACTTATTTGCCAACAGGAACTTCAAAAATCTTAGATCCAGGAACTAATAAAACATTTTGATTTCTGTGTAATATTTGCTCAGATGAAGAACCTTATATTGCATATGCTTAATCCAGCTCTTTAATTAGGGAAAAAAATGATACTGTTTTTTAACACGTTAAAACATAAGTAAGCTTCAAAGGTTGAAGTCACAAGAGCCTTAATCTTGTGACAACCATGGCAACACATGGCTGTGACTAAATGAATACTGCACTGCATGAGACCTGAAACCCAGGGCATTTTACACAGGCAGAAATCCTTCCAGGTATCCTAGCGTTCCTGCAATCATACATGGATCTAGAGACCATCAGAAAACAATCTCCTATGCTCAGCAGTTTTCCTTGGTGAGGAGAACAGGAGGTCCATAGGCAGGTTACAACGTAACATTAGTGATGGCTTGGGGAAATAGTGACAGAACAGAATAGCTGACAAGTCACAGACATAACCCTCAGAAGGTACAAGAACCTAATTATTGTTCACTGTGAGAAAAGAGAATTGAGTTATTCTTTCTCAAAAGTTACAGAGCAAAACCTGTCTTACTGACCTGGTATCTGCATTTTTTGGGGTGCCTAAGAGGAGCTGTAAGCCACACAAGGTTTGCTTACGCAAGTTGGGAAAACAAAAACATGCATAAGACCTCCAGGCTTTTTCCATAAAATCAATTGTCAGCTAAAGGCAGTGTTCCCTGTGCATGCCATTTTTCAAATTTAAGAATGGCCTTAATTTTCTTTCTTAAACAAACTGTCTTGCTATGCCTTAAGCTGTTTGCTGCTGAGGTACTGTTTCTGTGTAGTATAATCACATGAACTTCCAACATAAAAGGGCATCTTCAGCAATATTAGCTGTAACTGCCCATGCTAAGAAATATTAAGTGAATGACTGCTTTTGTCCCAAGTATATTTCTAAGTCCGTGAGAGATTTTAGCAAAGGGTCTAAGCCTCCAGTCTTCATAGGAAAGTATCTTTAAGCATTTTTTTCTAAGGTTAGGTTTCCTTATGTGCCAGAAGTTCTATTTCGAGCCCCAAGGCAGCACTGGCTTTGTTGTGGCACTTCACCACACGGACTCAAGTTAATGCAGAGACCCAAATCCTCATTTATTATCACCAAGCCCTTTTTATTCCCTTGTTTGGTACTTTCCAACCTGCACATACATTCAGTGCTCAATCTCATTAGTCCCTGTAAAACTCTCCAGGTAAATAGTCCAATCACAATGTTGCAGACCCTCTCACAACCCCCACATCCTCTGGCCTCCAGCTGAGATTCCTATCACAACTACATCCTGGCCCATCCTCTCAAAGCTTGCTTGTTTACCTTCCCTGTCCCTTCAACGTTCCAATTCATCATCCCAGGGCTTGTCAAGCACCAAGGCCTCAGAACTCACTCCCAAACTGTTTGCCTTCACTCCCCACATTTTGTCAGCCAAGCATTAACTGAAAATCTACTAATGAAGTAAGACAGTTGAAACGCAGCACCGTTTCATTGCCGTCCAAGTCTTGTTCACAGTTACATCTACTGCTTCAGGACATTTCACTCAAGCCCAGGAGCACAGCTGCACAGGTTTACTAGAGACCCTCAGGCATTACAGACAGACTTGCATACTGTGCGTATAAATATAATACAGCCTAGGGGGCTATTTTAGACTGGGCACTGGAATAAGTCATAAAGAATTAACTGAAACCGAGCCAGTGCATGATGAACATGAATACACTGCTAAGTTTGACGTGAGCCATGACCACTGCAGAAGTTCATACACAATCGTTTACTATGTTTCTTAAATCTTAATGTGTTTCCCCATGTCACAAAATGGGAAGAAAATGCATACCACAACTCCATCAGACTTTCAGTTAAACATCAGCTGGCTAACACAAAGAAATCAGTGATAGAGGAATGGCATTATGGAGCATGAACAAGTCACTGGTGTAGAAGGTGACTATCTATGCATCCTGTCCAGAGAACTGTTTTAGAAATAAAGATATGCTAGAAGCAACAAGAAAGGAAGGTACACATGCAAAAAAGATACTACACAAAAATCTTCATGGCAGTGACTAAATAGTTTTCAGAGAAAGATACACTGGATTATAATGGTATGGTTAAAGTAGTAGGTAAAGTTTTTTTCATTACATAACTAAGTAATTTCATGCTAATTCTAACAGAGAATGTGAATATTTGCCACCTCTTTCTGTTTATATTATACTACTCTATGTTGTTTATTGTCTAGACACAGGGTGCCTGATACTCAAATGAAGGCAACAAAAGTAAAGCAGAAACACATAGTAGTGTATCCCTTTGATATATATTCTGTCTTATGATTCCAATAAAAATAGATCAGAGAATTTAGCACCTATTCAGACAAATACTAAACTAATAAAAAAATCAAAACCAGTTAGAAAATCTGATGGACACGTTCACAGGAAAAAGAAGGTGGAAGTGAGAACAGAGTGGACTAAAAATATTTGTCTTTGATCTGTATCTTCAAGATGCAGCTCTAATAGGAGTTTGGAAACTTTAATTTTCACCCAACATAAGTCTGAAAATGACATTACTGTTAAATTGCACAGCATATTTCAGGTCTGTTTATTCTGACGATGCTGGAATTTTCTGTTCTAGCCTTCTTTTTTGGCACATCCTTACGTGACTCAGGGAGAAGGGCCATAGGATCATAGAATAGTTAGGGTTGGAAAGGACCTTAAGATCATCTAGTTCCAACCCCCACATAAGCAGGGACACCCCACACTAAACCATGCCTCCCAAGGCTTCATCCAACCTGGCCTTGAACACTGCCAGAGATGGAGCACTTACAACTTCCTTGGACAAGCCATTCCAGTGCCTCACCACCCTAACAGTAAAGAATTTCTTCCTCATATCCAATCTAAGGCTTCACTGTTTAAGCTTTAAACAAACCCCATATTGAAGTAGCTCTTACAACTGAGGAAAATGCTTCTGTATGTTATAGACCTTGATGTACCTTCACATTTAAATGAGCGTAGCAGAACACAGATTTGTGTTTTGGGATCTACTGGAGATATTCCTTGTGGAGAGAAAGCAGGAACCTTTTGTTAGCATGGGATTGTACTGTTTACGTAGGTAATGTCTAGTATTATGACAAAAAATTCTGTTAGCACTTGTTAGGAAAAATCCTGCTTGTCTTTATATTATTTGGAAGGCATATATCTCTGTTAGGGAACCAAAGTGACTATTAAATGCTTCTTTTGTTGTTGATGGAAATTCCACGTTCAATTGTGGTGTGTCAAGTATGAATGTAAAAGATCTGCCATTTCACAATGGCTGTCTACAATACATCCTGATGACAGTGAAGCCAAATTAATCTGCTGCATGTCGGTCAATATTTGCAATTGTTTAGAGAGTTTCTTTGATGGACGTCTATATAAATAGTGGTTCATTGTCCTTTAAGTGGATGTCACCTCCTGAGAGACATAATCTCCCAGGGGGAAAAAACAATCATGGCAAACCTATCATCAGTCCATAAACTGAGGGACATTAATTTTCTTTTTGTTTCACTGTGAATACCTATTCCGTGTGCGCGACACTGGTGGGGGTTTTTTCACTTTCTGTAATGTAGGATTGCAGATGTCTAGTTTGTGCTTTCTCATCAGAGTTTGGGACAGTTGCCTTTCACACATCAAATCCTTCATACAAAGCAGAAAGAGACATTTACATAGTTGGGGCTTTTTTGTGTACAATTGTCATCAGAAATTAACAATTACCTTTCCACATCTCGTCCCCCCACTCTCCCCCCATAAAATACAAAGTCAAAATTTAAAATCAAGACTAAACTAAGATCAAGTTAAAATGGTAAGATACTAAATCTTTCTGTAAAATTCAAGAACTTATGTGGACTTGGGCCAATTCACAATTGTAGTTCGCAGCTCAGATATGGTATGAAAGGGCTACCAGTATATTTAGCTCATGCTTAGCAGTTTCCCTGTCTTCTGAAGTCTTTTGCCAAGCCCTTCTATAGTGCTGACAAGAGCCATCTGTGCTTTTTCTCTTGTGTAACCCAAGCATCTGTAAATCACTGGGCTGTTCAGTATTAAGACCTGCTTACATAACACAGCAGTAGGTGATATGTTTTTATATGTGAGCATTTATTTAGGAAAGAACAATGTTTGGTTAACAGTGTTTCACTGTGCACTTTAGCAAATTGATCTTTACTCTTCTTTGCTAAGTTGCCAATAGGTTTAACCCTATGCTTGTCAACAACTGTGCTCCAGGTAAAAAAAAATAGTGGCTTAATTTTCCCTAAATATTCCTTCGAAAACTTATCCAAAACTTTGATCCTCAATATTTTTGCAAGAAAAAGCAGTTTTGCTTCTGCTCTTCTAGTCTTCCATTTTTAAAGTTAGTTGTGTTAGGAAACTTTTCAAAGGAACTTCCATCTACACAAATGGATTTTATTTATAGAAGAGTGGACTTGGTTCTCCTGCAGGAAGGATGTATTTCTTCTGTCAGAAACAAAGAAACAAGAAAATTTCAACAGGGAAAAGGTCTCTTTTGGCAGTGCTTACTTATTGAAAAGGAATTAAAAGGCAAAAGATGGGCAGGGGAAGGGAGATCAGAGTTTGATTTGCTGCTTGACTTCAGTCTGTAATTGCTTTTCTGGCTCATTGTTAGGAAATCCTCTTCCTGTGCCCCTAGTGTCACAAAAGAGCAAGGGGAGAAATCTTGGGGTCACACATGTCTATGGAAATGGAAACTTCAGCCAGCAATGAGTAAGTTAGTTACAATGCCCAAGAGATGGACTGACATTTTGTTAGCCCCAAAAAACGCAGAGAGGGCAGTGGGATGCTTGAAAGAAGTGTCCTGAAATGGTCCTCCTTCTTTTGTGTTGTGAGTGGTCCAAGATGCAGGAGAATGCATTGTGCCCTGACAAGCTTGTCTGTCAGTCTGTGAAACCAGAAGCATCCAGCCCTAAGGCAGCTTGTTCTCAGCATCGGTTCTTGCCAAGCTGAGCTGGGAGCTCTGCTTGCCAGCTTTGAGGCACAGTATATTTGCTAGGCTCTCGTGAAGCAGGCCTTGGTTGTTATTTATGCCTGCCTGCCTCACCGTGTAACACTTCTTTCACTCTAGCTTGTCCTTCCCACTTGACCTACAGAACTTTCAGACACCTGAGGGTTTCACAAATAGGCTGCATGAGGGAAAAAGATTTGTTTGAACTCTCCCGTTGGTAGGAAATATAGTTCAAAGGTGGACATTTTCTGTGCCAGAAAACCATGATTTCTGCTTTTTTATGCCTTGTGATGCTTGGGTTACTTTTGCAATAATTTGACTTATATGTAATAACTAAACAGTCCTTTAAGTTAGAGTTAACAGTGTTTTCTTTGTGTATGCATGTCTATGTGTATGTTACATTAGTTTTGTTTAAAGCTAGGCAGAAAACAATTATTAAGTAGAATTTAAACCAAAGCAAAGCATGTTTGTGGCTTGCATATATATATATAAGCCTCTGGAGCACAGCATAAAGTGGCATAATAAATAGACAGAAATGAGACTGGATTGACAAATAATTGTAACAGCATTTGAGAGGGGTAGTTTACAAGTTAAGTACTGTGTTGTGCACACAGGACTAGGGTATTCTGTAGTGCTTCCATGGTATTTGTGCTGTCCCATGACATTTGTGCTTGGCCATGTGGGGCTGTCAGTATCTTAGTATCAGGAGCACTAATGCCTCTCGTCACCCTTACAAGTGGAAGATGTGCTGTCTCACATGGCAGCTGAGGGACAGGAAATTGTAGATTATTCAGGGTTATGCAGGAAGTGCAGCTGTCGAATTCCTGTGGCAAAAGCACTGGCATTAATCTCTTATTGCAGTGCTGGTGGTTTCCCCTACGTGTCAGCTCCTAGATAATCGATATATAGCTGAATAGCTTTGCAAGTTTCCAGATTTTGAAGTGTGACACGGCACATTTAGAATATCCCTTTTATAGGTATTTATTCCAGTTCACCATAGCAGGTAGAGATAGAGGAGTCTTCAACACACACAGCTGCAGGACTCTGGACTCAGGTTAATAGCTTCAGTCTTTGAATGCCAATTTCCTGAATCCACTCTCAGCTCACCTGCAAGAAACCTTGCTTCCACTGCAGCATCAAGGACTGTCCTGATCGTCATGTAGTTATCAACATCACTTTGCAGCTATATACATACATACACAAACACTCTATAGACCTCATTTCAGAAACCCCTCTTATACAGCAGATAAAATTTTACCATTTTAAGAACAGTCACAGTTGACTGTCACATTAAAATGCTTTCTAACTTACAAGAGTAACATTTTTTCTCTTGCTATTACTGTTTTGTTTGACCTTTGTATTAACATTGAGATATTTACGTTGCAACATGTTGGTGTGTGATTCATCCATCCTACAGTGTGCTGTCTATTAGGCTGTGGCCCTAGATGAGGCAGAGAGGTGGCTCGTAAGTGGCTTTTATCAATAAATTAACTCCAAAGTAATATTCCTACACTTAACCACTGCTTTTCTGTTTGTTTGTTCCCTCTGCCTTCCACCTCTAATATTGAAGAATATGCCAATGAGAAATAATTTTTAGCAATACCTTGTTTCTGGTATTGCTTGGATGTCGATAATATTTCTCTGCAATGCAGCCTTGAGGATTGTCATATCCCCCACCCAGAGGCTTTCAAGGAATGCATTGGATAATGACAAACTGCAGTGCACTGTGCTCAGAGAGCTAATGAGGTGCTTTGTTCTTCAGCATCAGTACATATTTCATCTACACCTTTCATGTACAGAAGTGGAGATTTAACTGACATTATATTCATCTGAAAGGCAGTGAATTCCTGATGCAAGTGTAGGTAGTGATATCCTAACCATAATGACTTCATTATGTCCTCAAAATTCAGCATCAGACTGTCCTTGCAGGAAATGGACGTTCTAAATGTAAGGTAGGAAATTACTGAAGGGAATTGAGAATGCCCTTCTGAAAGGGTGTCATAAAGATGCTCTGACATGTTAGAAGGAACAAGGGTGTGATACATGCTCAGACATAGCTTTATGAGCCTTTCCTTGATACTAAACACCTCTACTGAATGGTAAGGCTGCATTTCTACAATGTGAATGTAACCATATGATAAACGTGCAAGAAATATAATTTCAATCTTGTCCCTTTTTGCCTTTTCTATGTATTAAAAAAAAAAAAGAATTATCTCATTGTGCTGCTTAAAAGGCTGGTATTTCCAGACCATAAACTCTGGGTGGATAATGAATGTGGAAAATACGCATTTTGATTCTTAAGAAAATGCTGTCTCCTAATACTATCAAAGTGGAGATCAGCTGTTGGAGAAGTTGAACACTGCTATCTGTGTAAAAGGAAGCTATTCTGAGCGCTGTGAAATACACCAATTTGCTGAAGTTCTCTTCTGTTGTATAGGCTTTTAACGTATGCTCACCACTGCTGTGTCTGCTCATCATGCAGAAGTAAATGAAATAATATGGCTAATATCTGCTGTATGCTCTTACTGTTCTCTTGCAATGAGAAATGTGTATGTAATGAAATAATTTATTTGGGATTTTTTAACCGTGCATATACACAGGCTTGTGCGTGTTGCGATGCACTTGTACTGAGAGGTCAAGATCTAAGAAACAGTGTGGTTTGTGACATTTCACAATCCAGCTGATTCTCAAGATAACTTTTTCTTCTGCCCAGGTCAGCCTATTGCATGTTGCTATTTGCCAGAAAAGCAAAACTGTCTGTGGAATTCTTGAGCTCTGGAGCAATGCCGAGTAGTAAGTAGCGGCCCAATCTGAGTTTATTTTGACAATGATCTACAACCCCAAAGAAAAATCCCAACAATGTAAAACTTTCTTTGCATGTTTGAGTCAAACTGCAGCTCTGTCTCTCTCCAGATTGATACAAATTTTATGGATTTGTTTATTTGCACTAGTGTATGTCCTCATTGCCCCATCCCTTCCCTGTGTGAATCAGGTGAATTATCACAGATGAAGGGTGCTGCCTCTGAAAGAATTGTTGGCTGTGTCTGCTACAACTGCAGAAAAAGTTTTAGTGTTTCATCTTGCATCCAGCACTGTTCATTTTCCCCCTGCTCCTCTTCTCTACGCATCTACGCATCACTCTCTTATTTGAAAGTAACTTAAATGCAGTGTTAATAACGGTAGTAGTACCAGTGGTTGGACATGAGTACTAGAGGGCCTTCTGGTAAACCTCTGCACTGAAACTGAGCTGCAGAATTTGTTAAGTCACTTGGAAAATGTCTCCTGTGTCTATTTATTGTTGCCTGCCTGTATTATCGAAATCTGCTTTTGGAAATCAATGCTGATGCTTTGGGAGCAGTATTTCAAGGTGATCTAGAATCCAAATGTAGGCTGTGATCTTGCTTCAGCTATGTTGCAGACGCATTAGTGCAGATTAAATAGAAGAAGATAAAAGGCAAGTTGTTCTGCAATCATATTTCCAGAACAATAGAAGTGAGAGTGATCAAAGGCAAGCACATGGCTGGGTCACTTTGCTGGAGTAGTCCTGACACTCTTTTCACTTGGGCTGCTCTTAGCAGTTTTCCAGGCTCTTTGGAGCAGGAAGCATGACCACAGAAGGTGTTTCGCCATTATACGTTGATTTTTATTTACTGCTCAACAGCTGAGAACCAAAGAGTAGAGCCTGTTCTTTGATACGTGGTTGACTTATTACACACCTCTTTAAAACCCTCTTATCAGCAGGAGTTACGCTTCAGCCAGTCCTGAGGTCTGAGATACTGAATGCCTCTTTGGTCCATGACGGATCTTTTGAAGCTTTTGAAGCTACTAAGGACTGAAGCGCCATCCAGCTTCCAAATTGTCTGTAGAGTGAGTAATGGCCCATTAGAGAAAATAAGAAGTTAGGGAATAACAGTGAAATGTACAAGACCTACAGTTGCTCCTTGTTGAACAAATGGTGTTACGCTGCAGCACCTCAGTTTTCCTCCCTGCAAAGAAAGGGGTCATTACTCTCATTTGCAGAGTACTTTGAGGCTGACAGCTGATGGGACTGTGGAAGTTTCTGGATTAATTGCTATTTATGATGGTGTTACTGTTGTGGCTATAATCTGATGTAGGTTCATTTGTATAATTAAACATATACCAATGTCAGTAGAGATTTGAGTTGCAGTTTAAACATCCTGGTATATTGAAACAACGAAGAAGCTTTCTTGTGGCGCAAACCCATTGGTGTCCTGGATTTTAGTGAGGAATACTTCGTGAAGCAATGTGCTCTAAGTTTAATTGGCTGATCTGGGGTTTTTTTGAGGGTCACTGTCCTCTGGAAGTTTGGATGTACATGCACTTACATGTTTTTATAACAGCTAAAATGAGCCTGGTTTAATTATGAGTTCCTATACTTCAGACCAGACCGGCAGGTATAAAACAGACACTTGACGGGTGAAGTGCCAAGTGTTACAACTTGAGAGAGAGGCTCAAGAGACACCTTGGGGCTAGGAAAGAACTCACTGTTTAGTCACACATTTTGTTTCAGAAACTGTGGAAGACAGTAGCTTTTCTGAGAAAGAATTAATTGATGGGCGAAGGCGAAATGGCACCAGGGAAAGCTGAACTCCTGCTTGATTTATGGCAGCCACACATAGCACACTGGGCACCAAGGGTTGCTGAGGTATCCATGGAAAAGGGTGGATGATCTGGTTTTGAGCTAGACATCTTCTAGCTTTTCTAAGTATGACCCCCTATGCTGTCATCTTGTTATGTCCAGGAGAGCTTGCTCCAGGAGAAATCTTGTATTGTTTTGACTAAATACTCTAATGCCCAAAGGGAGAAAAATTGCCCTCACCCAAGATGTAAATTTTGTAGCAAATTTGTTTTGTGACAGTTTGAGAATGGGGTTTTCCCTTAATTTTGCTTTTTATTATACTCTCCCTAGCTATTTTATATGGTGTTTGGAGATGTGCATGAATCATGTTGGTATTGTCATTTCAGATGGGCTTGGTGAGGCATCCAGCATGTTAGTACCTGTGAGCTAGCTGCCTC
Organism: Loriculus beryllinus; assembly: GCA_039877255.1. Lineage (NCBI taxonomy): Eukaryota > Metazoa > Chordata > Aves > Psittaciformes > Psittacidae > Loriculus > Loriculus beryllinus. The sequence continues at coordinate 31,432 of JBCJKH010014594.1, read as the reverse complement.
CTGCTCCAGTCAGTGACAGGATCACACCAGCCTGGCACAGGAATAAATAGCTTTACCTTCCCTCATCTTACAAATCTGCTGAGTGGGTCAGTCTGACTTCTTTCTTTCCTTGGCTTCCTTCCTTCACTACGCTGTGCCTTTGAAATAACACAAGAGATGGTATAATACCAGTTTTACAGAACAAAAGAAGAGGAGAAGGAAAAGTGAAATGGTTTGTCCACATTCAGGAAATAAATAAGGCAAGAGACAGAAAACAAACTCCTTAATTCCAAGAACCTGATGGCAGAGCCAGTACATTCCCAACTCTGACAGCTCCTCTCTCTGCCTCTTACCATTTCTTTCCCATACACATTTGAAGAGAATTTCAGGACTGTGTGCTAACTTTTATTCTGTACTAAACAAGTGGTTTGGGATTCCTACATCCTTTTTTTCTTTGTTTATCTACAATTTAAATACCAGCCAAACTGTGTCAGGATTGTTACTTGCTATGACTATTTCTGACCACCCTCAGCTGCTTTCTCATGCAGGCTAATAGTAGTGCTTGAGAGCAAAGTCTAGTAATGCAATTTCCTTTCTCACTAGATTTCGTTCCCACTCTTAACCTATTCACCTCCTCAACAGCAGTATCTGGGAAGCCATGCTTCCGGTTTAAGATTAAAGACACTTCAGAGATTACATTAAAGACACTTCAGAGATTACTTCCATAGCAATGGAAGATAACGAAACAACTTGCGTTGCACAGGTTACCAAAAATGTATTTAGCAAATACGTAAATATCCCTTTGCAAAAGAAACTCAATATGGGCAGAAGTGATGGAGAGGGGCAAGGAGGAACAAGCCCTGAACTTAATTTTCTCTGGGACTTTAGAAGACTGATCACTGTTTTTGCAGAAAGACTATATGAGGGTGACAAATATTACTATTTTTTAAATAATGTCCAGAAAATTAATTGTATAAATTCTGTCAAGGTATCTGTGGGCAAGATTCACCAAATTCAGAACTTCAATCTGTATATGCACTCATTCCACAGTTGCATACATTTTGAATGTGGGGTGCCTGACACATCACTGTCTCAAATGAAATGCTATAACGTAACAATCAAAGCATGCAGTTAAGAAGATCAACAGGCTGGGGTGAAACTATCATAACCTAATGAGCATATCACTCTGAGCACAAAATAGGTACCTAAAGCTGTAAATTACCTGATCAGCGTTGGGTCTGTGCTCATGCACGAGTGGGTCTTTAAATGTTGCAGTGCAGCATTTTCCAGTCACAGTTTTTGTTGTTAATTTCTGCTTGTCTGAACTTCTAAGTGAATTTTCACACTTGGATTTCAGCTACACAAATGTGGTAATACACTGGGGTTTGTGTTTAAATTTTTGGCTCTGTTCAGTGTTCTCTTCTGATCCAGGTTTGTACTGAGTGTACTCGTATGAATTTGTGTAACTTTCTAATCCATAAAATAGCTTCACAGTTAAATGTTTTCCACCCATGCCAGTCTACTATTTGAGTTCTCCTCCTTTAGCGTTTCCTGTACTGAGGGCGGGAGAGAATGGGATGAATGACATCTCTATTCTATGCTCAGTTAGTTATCCAAACCTGCCTTTCTTTATCTAATAGCTTCATGTTGTTCACCATCAAGACCCCTTGATCATAATTCGATCTTCAGAGATGATTTCCAAGAACTGCTTTGCAGGCAACTTCTGCATGTGACTTAAGAGATTTCCCCATCAATCTTAACTGGCATTCATAATCTGGGAAAGACAATTGTGGAGCTGAAGAGCTCTCTTACACAGCTACAGTATAAATGCGACATCACTCACTCTTTCAGTGTTTGTGGTGTGATCATAGAATCATAGAATTGTTAGGGTTGGAAAGGACCTTAAGATCATCCAGTTCCAACCCCCCTGCCATAAGTAGGGACACCTCACACTAAACCACGCCTCCCAAGGCTTTGTCCAACCTGGCCTTGAACACTGCCAGGGATGGTTTAGTTTTGTTTGGTTTTTTTTAATCCTTTGCTGAAGTTTAGCAGTATAAACAGGGTTTCTAGGTAATGCAGTTAAGTTTACTGCAGTGATTAAGATAGACTGCTCTATCATGTCTGATTATTTCTCACTGATTTCTTCTCACTCCCAGATGTGAATTCTTACCATACCCTTTGCCTCTTTCACTCACTGCAATTAGCTCAGCTCAAGTAAAGATAAAGTTTCTAGAATCAACCATATTCTATTTCATGATGTTTCTAAAGAAAAATCAGAGTCTCTTTCATTACATGTTTGGAGCACCTCAAATAAATAGCAGGTCAAATTACTAATCTATTAGCTCTTTGTGTGCCATGGTATGCGCAGTTAGTCATGAAATATTCATGCAATTCAGAAAAAAGCTGGGGGGCAGCTTCTGAAATGAAACCACAGTATCATAAGGTCAATCAGCTTGCCGCTCTTAGATTCAAGCGCAGGTCAAGCCTTTCATCCTAGAAACTTTGTCCAAGAATTATTTACTTTCAGCTGTCAAGCTTGTTAAATTATTACCTAAGTCAATAGTGTGCATTTTCTTTATTCACTGGAAGATTTTTTAGATGACTTTTTTCCCCTTAAGGATTACATTTTTACAGTGCATGGTTCTCTATATGTAAGCTTTTCACAGGAGTCCTAATCCACCTTCAAATTAAATCAGTTGGCTACTGCAGTGAGAGCAGCTAGCACCTCTCCGTCTTTGTGCATTAGAAGAAAGTTAATTCAGCTGAAGAAAGCGCATCCAGTGGCACATAGTTATAAGATTACTGGGTTGAAAAGAACATGAGGTTGCATATGCGCATAAATACAAAACTAGAAGTACTCTAGTTGGGGTTCCAACCCCATCTCCTCATCCGGCCCTGGAGAATGAACAAATGCATGATAAAAGAGGAGATAATCTAAATTTTAAATAGAAAGTATAAAAAGAACCTATGTTAAACCTGTGCTAATGTTGTGTTCACTATTATGGTATAAGAATACCTTCTTCTCTGTACTAGTGACATACATATTTTTTCTTCTCTTGCGCTTCCTCTTCAGTGAAGAACATGTAAGGGAAGGTTTTAGTTTGAGGTTGAATTTTTTTCCCTTTGTAAATGCATATGTGTGTTAGGAAAATCAAGAAGAATCCAATTTTTAATCTGGAGCAGAAGATAACTAGGTTGGCTCCAAGGTTGGTTGGAGGAAATTTATTTCACAGATCCAGGCTGATGCTTATAGAAGCTTGCATCTTTTTCCATTATGTCAGGTGAACAAAGTGTTGCCTGTCATCTCTATTTCCGCACCTCCTTTATTTTGATTCATCTGGTTCAAGGTTTTGGAAACTTTGCACATTAACACCTGAGACCCTGATTTTAAATTTATTGACCGTATATTGTACTCTGAGGATGCACGCTGCAGTATCTTGGTAGCCCTTGCAGGTGTCTAAACCTGCATTGTATGGATTTTTGACACAGTCAAAGACACAGGAGTTACTTTCTAATTTAGGCTAGAGAGTCAGACTAATCACAGACATTGACTGAGGATACATAAAATTGTGGAGTCACATGGATGTTTGATGGAAAGGACATGTAGTCCAGTATCCCTCTTGAGGTATAACAAATGCCATCAGGCCAGCCCCAGTTTTGTCTAGCTGCATCCTGGAAGCCTCTGAAGATGACGATTTAATCTCTTCTAGGTTCCATGTTACACTATTTGTTACTAAGGGAAGATTTAGCTAAATCATCTTCATAGCTGCCTTTGAAATAACTGTAGACTTCTGCTAGAACCTCCTATTGCCTCTAGCTAAGCCTAGACTAACTACATGAGAAAGGACAAAATATTTCATAGGCAAATTTTATTGTAGTAAAAAATATATTGTGTGGCACATGCCACATACACACATCACCAGTGGCTGCTGAAGGCAATGAATCATGATAGAATGGGAGCATGATCCATAAAACATTAAATTTCCACTGGCTGCCAGCCAGTGTTTTTCTAGAACAATTTAATGCCCCACCCTGTAGCAGGATACCCTGCCCAGCAGCAGGGTCAGGAAGTGATACATGGATGTGTCCTTTTGAATAAGAGCCTTCACTGGCATGAAAAGAAAATGTGTCTAAATACAACTGCCTCTGTGCATCCTCCAGCGGAACTGACACATTCCCATAACCTGTTCCGTTTCAGTCAATGCTATGTGCAGTCCTTTGCACTAACACGCTACCACTAGAGATGGAGGAGTCATGGAGAAATGGAGCTGGTGGTGGAAATAGCACACTGTAGCTGGACTCAAAGAATTGTGTAGAGTTAAACACCTTCACATTAACACATCTCAAGATAGCACCTGCACTGTTGGTGCTGCGATATTTATGGAGAAGTATAAAGTATTTTAACACAGTTTCCAAAACTCTGGCTAAAAAAGAGATGCTGCATAACTTGTATTAAATCACCAGACCAGTGGGATATTTTTTGCCTACTGTAAATCCTCAAGAGGTGAATACACTGAAAATTTAGATATTTTGAAGTGCTAAATTTATCTCAAATTACTGCATTATTAAAATGCTAAAGTGAACACATTTGCAATAAGTGCTGCTCTTAGGAAACTGATGCTGGTTGAAGGAATGTTTTCTTGGATATTTATTTACTGCTTTTTTTATGGGAGGGGAATTGTCCATTTCTTCTTCCATCCCGTTGACTGTGTCTTGCAGTAAAGTATTCATGATTCTGTAACACGGAAGTTTAGATTTTTGATGGGAAATACCCTTTTTGTTGCCAGGATGTGGAAAAAATACATGTTACGTTTTGGAAAGATGATGTCGTATGTAGTTATACAATCAGGATTTCCTTCAAGAAACAGCAGGTTTAGGAGCCTGTTTTTTATTTGTGTTGACTGAGAAACTGAGGTGCCATTGACTTCAAAAGCGCTGTGCATGCTGTTTCTCTGCACCGTTTTCTGCCGTGACCATGAAATAATCATCAGGTCCATTGACGTTGAAATGCCAAATGCTGTTCTCAGTTGCACATGCTACTGGATAATGGCTTCATCAGTCCCAGCTGCTGGGGAGGTCATGGGGACCTGCACAACAGTCCCTGTGGGAGCCTGTGATGCTCACATTATTGCAGTGTGGGACACCCCTTCCCTGGGTGCTGCTGCTGACACACTGAGACCCAGGCCCTTGTGTGCTCTCCTGCAGGGCTGGATAGATCCCTGTAGTAAAAGATGGCACATAAAAAACCCTAATTCTGCAGTTATGTCACACAGTGAGCTCTAAACCAATGATTGCTTTGGATATGGTCTGACAAGCATATCCCAAAAAGCCAGAATGAACTGCAGCCTTCTTTCCTGTGCAAGATTTTATTCCACCTATACAGGAAGGCATCTCCACTTGCATTTCATGTTCTAGTCAGATCATTTGTAGGTATGCTGCTATGGGATGCAGACTCCTAACTCTGTGGTGGCACTGGGAGAATTGCTGGTGCACCTGCATAGAAGATTTCTGCCTTATTACCATAAACAAATAGAAACCCACCATGTGTTGTCAGGGATTTGTGTGTTAATTATCACATTTCTCAGTGGAATTTGGTCCATGGTGACATATCTATAGGAACTATTAAACCTGCAAATGAAGAGAGGAGCACAGCTGATTAATGATTGTCATGACTCTTCTCATATGTTGTTGGAGTCTGAAAAGGGCACTAACTTGCATATAGTATAAAACTTATTTAATACTGCTGTATTTCCCCTCCTTCTCTTAGAAGATTTTTCTCTGTGTGTCTGATTTTTAGGTGGTGAGAACAGTAAAATATTAAAATTGGGATTATAAAGGTCTACTATAGTCAATGTTTGTGATGTTATTATAGAATATTTAGAAATTGGTCTTTGGTGCATTCTGTGTTGTTTCAAAGGTCAGTTCTAAAATCAAACTCTGCACTGAATATGAGCGATATGAGTTCCTTTCTCAGTTTTTCTACTGATCTGCAGTTTTCTGATATTGCTGAGATTTTCCAGTTTCACAGTCTCTAATGGAAGAATAATAATACTGATTTCTTTGGCAAGGCATTTTGACGATAATGAATATAAAGCGTTATTGAGGGTTGGGTTATTATTTTCAGATAAATATTACGTTCAAATTATTTTTAGTTGTCACTGAATTAACACATTTTATTTGTAAATTTTGCAACTTTTCTTTCTCCTCTGATAGAATAATTTTCATTGAGAGTTTTCAAAAGGTATTTAATTTTAGTCACAAGAACACTTTATTTTTTTCAATGTGCTGCTGTGGGTTCTAGTCAGTACATGTTTTCCTGCACTTCTGTTTTTACTTGGGGAATAACAATGGAGACAGCAGGTGTGTGATTGATTCTGGTGATTGATTGACTAGTTAAGTGCTGATGTCTGTAGGAGGAGTTAAGGCCATTTTTATAAAATTGAAAATGAAAGAAAATTATAAGGGGGTGGATTTTTGTTTAGTGATTGAGACAGCTTTTACTGTGTATTGTGAGAAAATGAATTTCCTGCACAGTAGCAATTAGATTTCTTGAATTATATTATCATTCTATTCAGTTTAATATTATAGTTGTCACTTACATAATGAGCCTTCTGTATGCATCTCTGATACACCGAGCCTTGCTATTTCACACTGGGAACATGAAAGAAATAACTATCTACATCTGGATTTCCCTGCATGTCCAATAGCCTGCACAGTAAGTTTTCAGATCCAAATGATGGAACCGGCATGATCTCTAAATGGTAAAAGATGTCCTTTCTGCTGACTGCCAGTGAGCAATACCAGCTCTCAGGAGGCGCATTTTCATTTTTGCTGCTTTGTTTCTATTTAGAAATTCCCATGTCCACACTGGCTCATACTGGGAAATATTGATAGTTTTACGTTTCTATTTGCTCTGGCATGTTTGTGCGTTAGTGTTTGATTTTTTACTTGGACTGTACACAAAATATAAACCACATATAATAGGAGCATATAAAATATAAAAAATAGGCCATGAGACAGGGTATTACAAGGCATATGATAAAGCAGGTTGAGCAAGTATCTAGTTAGTGCTATGCTACCTGTGCCGTCTACCTTTCCTATGGGGGGGGTCTCAGATTTGTTGCAGTTGGGGGTTCTATAGCCTCTCAGCCATGTCATGCCAGGGAAGGAAATAGGTCAATTCCCAAGTAGCTAGAGGAAAGAGGGACTGTTGTGGGCAGGTTGCCCAAATGTATCAAAGCCGGATAGAGCTGCGTGCTGTGACACACACGAATTTCCAGGACAGCTAGGATCAGGGAACTGAAACTACATTAGCAGGAATGGAAATGTTTTGGAAAGTGCTTTCCTAGAACAGAGCATGTTCACTGCAGATGAAAAATACCAGTGTCACTTGGAAAATTATGAAGAACAAGTTAGTCTAATTTGACCTGTAGATAGGACCAACCTATCCAGTACCATTCATAAATTGTAGATGTGTATCCAAACTGATATCTTCAATTCCAACCTCTAGACTAAAATAAAATAAAATAAATTCCCCACAAATATCAAAATAAATTTGTGGTCTTTTTGCAATGTAGTAGTTGTTTGACAGAAGGCCATAAAAAAGGTAAAAATGAAGGCAAGGATGTACCCTGTGTGAATTAAGTTACCATACCTTCAGCAAGGTATGCATGTCCCCGGTCAGATTGAAAATAGATGCATTGAGACAGATGTGTGTTTGTGTGTCTATATGTACTTGTAAGTGAAGCCATCTTTTAACTTGACATATTTCTATTTCTCTCCAGTGGAACAACAGCATATTTTAGGATGTGCATGTTTAGGATTTAGACTACTTCTGAGCTGTTTCCCTTGAAAAAAGCAAACTAGTCTCCCAGTTTGTTTGTTTTTTACCAATATGCCATGCTTGCTCAAGGTAATTGGCAATGTCTGAGCATCCGAAATGCTGGGCTTCTGACAATAGCTTACTTCCCAGCCAGCTCCAGTTTAGGCAGGACTCTGCTATGTTTCCTGTTATGGCAATGCCTGGTTATTTCCTTCTTGTGCTTATGAGACCTTGCATAATTAAGGAAATTATGCTCATTAGAGACTCCAAAACACACACCAGTCTCTATCTGAAATTGTTTTGGGTGATCCACGGAATCTTTCTTTGGTTTGTGCCCAAACGAAATTGTTCTGATTTCTGCATGTCTGTGGTTGTTCAGAGCCCAACTGCCCCATGGGGCGAGAGCACCCAGAAGACTGGAGTGTCCCTGCTCTGCAACAGGGACTCTGGGGGGAAATGGGGCCAAGGAGACCTGCTAGATGAGGGGACTTCACTGCCTGGCAAATTCCCAGGGATGTCTCTTCCCTGTTCGCGTGTGGGGAAATCAGAGGGGCACCTAAGCTGAAGGGGAGCCACGGCTGCCTGCTGATGGGACGGCGCACAGCCATTGGCATGTGCCCTGGTAGGCAAGGCTGGTCCCTCAGGTACAGAGACTTCTTCCAAAAGCTGTGGCAGGAGTGCTTTGCAGTCACCTGCTTCAGACACCTACTTGCCCTCCACAAGTTTAGCCCGTTTGGTTTGTCTCCTTATGCACCAGCCAGAAGGCTGGCTCTCAGAGGTATAGATGGAGGGTGGGTTCAGCTGCAGCATGAGGGATTTCAGGAAAATGAGGCACTTAGTTTGAGGCTTGGCTTGTACATTAAAAGTAATGGTGTTTGCGCTTGAGGAAATAGGCTTGTTGGATTCAAAGGCAGCTACTTAGTCACATTATCTGCAAAATGTTTTCTGTGTTTGAATGAAGAGCATGTGATTGTTTGGAAACGGGGAGGTTGCAGTATTTTTAATAGAGAGAGGGCTAATATATAAATAAAAGGAATAATTGAAAAGTCCATGGTTTCTCTACCAAATCAGATCAGATCAGCTTATTTTTCAGCCATTATCTAAGAATTATTGGTAGATGTGCTATGCCTGATAGAGGGATGGTGCCCTTATGGCCGTGAGGACTAGTGACCGCAAATCAAAACAAGAGCAAAATGTCCTTCCATAAGTGTGGTGCAGAAGTGGCTTTCAAATCAAAGGGCCATTTTGTTAAACCAGCTAGTCTGGACTTCATGCTCCACAGTAACTCCTTGTTTAGCAGCAAATGCTTTTTATGGTAAAATCATTGCTTCATTCATGACTCCTAGCCTTATGTGAATAAACCCTTTCCAATTCACCTACTTGCCTTGCAGCAAAATCACTTCATTTTAGGCTTTTTAAATAAATGTTGGTTGGAATGAGTGTTTAATTAAATACTAAGGGCCTCTGTTCCTCAACTGTTAAATACAGATCAAGCTCCATTTGGCTGCAAAAACTTTTCAGACATTGCTTAGCAAAACATACCTTATTTTTATAAAGGCATCTGGTATTTCTGGACACAACATTCTCTGCTAACTCTAACTGCCAGTTTCTTTCAGCGGTGTTTTTATTGTCTTTCAAGACTTGCTAAGTTGCTGCCTTGCCTTGATTTATGTCAGTAATGAAAACCAGTGGTTTGGAACAAGATATAATCAGGTTTTCATGCATACCATGACTAGCCATTGTCTCTCTGAACTTATCCCCATCATGTATTTCTGAAGGAGTAAGTCTTCCCAAAGGACTCTCTTTGAGCAGGTGTTGCCTTTTCAATTTTATCCTTGTTAACAATTAATCCTTTTTCACAGTTCTTTCTATAGGTGTGTATGTGTTCAGTGCCAGGTTGGACAGAGCAACCTGGCCTAGCGTGAGGCATTCCTGACCATGGCATGGGGTTGGAACTAGATGATCTTAAGGCCCTTTTCAACCCTAACTGTTCTATGATTCTATGTTTCTCTCCTTCACAGTTTTGTATACATATCTTCAAGGAAGGAAAAAGGGCACACTTTGATTTCTAAACATGTTGTATGTTCTGCTTTAGCTCACTGTGAACAAGGAGTAATCTCTTAAATTCTGCCCCTTGCATTCAAGGAGCAATGAAACTGAAAATATTATTATTATCACTTATTCTGTAGGATGGTGCTTAGTGATAGATCTTTGCAAGGAGGAGCTTTTGGTAGTAAGACCGGAGTCCCTTTCTTCCTTTAATCTTCATAAAAAAGAATAAATGATGAATCAGTATTACATAAATGAAATTATGTGGTGGTAAGTAACATTAAACAAGTTGTATTTCAGTGCTCTTTTCTACATGCTTGTAGAAAATCAGACTCTAGCTCAGGTCCTTTTTAATTATTTTAGATGTCTATATCATTCGTACCTGGAGAGTACAGAAGTCCTGCAAGACTTCTGTGTTTGTTTAGTTGCCTACACATGAAACAATACCCATTCCTGGCAAATGGAGTACATGACTCAGACTTTCAAAGCACAAGGTTGGCTTAAAAGCCTGTACGTTTTAAGAGGCATTTTTTCAGTCACAGCTCTTATAAAGCACCTCTTGAGAGATGTATACTAGATCAGTACATTTCTGGGTTTGTCCTATGCTCCTAGACTTCCCAATGCTGCTCTTGTCCATTTTCCTATCTTTGAGGAGCGGCCTTTCAAAGGAGCCTGCTCCATTTCATCATTCCTTATGGGAGTGGAGTGGATCTTCATGGTCTGGCTGCATGTCACAAGATTGCCTAACGCTTTTCCCCTTAGCTTTGTGCCTCCTTGTGCCCTTCCTCTCTGAAGTCCTGGCTTACCATGCAGCCCTCTGGGAATATGTGTTGGCTGAAGCATTTAGAACAGAGCTTGAAACATTTGCAAAATCTGTTATTACAAGAAACCGTGATAGACAGAAGTACGCATGTGCAATTCTCTATTTCAGTATTGTCAGCACTCTTGAGCTGAGCGCTAAGGTCAGAGTCTGCTCCTATGACTTGGATTCTGTTTTTCTGGGTACAATCTGAGTCATGAAGCAAGCCTGTGAACCTCACCTACTTTCTTGTTTAAGCTTCCCTTAAACTGTACTATGAGACTACTAGACTAAAATGCATGTGATAGCATGCTTATTAAATGGCTGAGGTACTTTATCAGGACACTGTCTACTTAACTGTCACTCACCTGGAATTCATACCAGAGAACTTGACTGGCCCTGGATGTCAGTGGATTCACTAACAGATGATCTCTTTCAACTGGCTGGCAAGTATCTGAATACACTTGTATGAACAGCTTCAGCTGGGCTCAAGCCTGTATCATACTCTATGTATCATGCCTCTATCCACATCCACTACTCCTGCATGCTCTGAGTTAGACCTCACCCACAGGTAAGGAAATAAATGAAGGTACTGTAATCTGAGTTCACTTTCCTGACTTCTTACAGAAGTTCACAGAAGCATTTTCTTGGTACAGTGACAGTGGAGAAGTAGTCTGGGAAACTGCCAGGCTGTCAGCTGAGCCCAGGGAGGCTGGACTGCACACATTCAGTGCGCACCATTTACAGTATTAACAGATACCTTGTGAACAGTTGGCAAGGGAGAGAGAAAAGTTGACCAACAGTAAAGCTGCCTCCCAGTGCTGTCTGGTACCAACTGGAGGAAGTTCTGTTACTAATACTATATGTTACAAGGTATTGGCTAAAAAAGCACACTTAAAAATGGGGTAAAAATAAACCCATAGAAAATAAAAAGTATTAAAAACCAAATTTTGTGACCTTCCTGGAGACCTTGCTTTCTTCTGTGTAACTCTTTTTTTTATTTTTTCTTGGAACTTGCTGATGTTTTTGGTTGGTTTGTTCATTTTTTTCTTTTTACCTTCCAATAGGTAAAAACTGCCTTCAAAATCTTTTCTCCTTTGCTGAAGTATTATCATGAGAGTATTTATGAACTCATGATCAACAAATTGCCAAGGTTTTCAATCAAGGACAAAAACTCCCACCAGACAGCCTTTTCTGATAAAGAGCTTTATCTGTGCTTTAGCTTTCTCTTTTCCTGCTTAGATGACTCACTGCTCAGCTGAGTCATCTGCCAGCACAGCTGATTACCAAGCTTCATCTCACATAGAGCTCTACCTCTAAGTCTCTTCAGCAGCCACTTGTTGGCTCAGCAGGGCCAGGACTTGCTTTGGATATAAACTCAATTTCTTTTCTGAAATTGTATTTTGCATATGTTTTGTCACTTGAAATTTCAATCGAAGTTAGAAGTTATTTGGATGTTTACATGAACATCACAAAGCTGGCATTTTCTCATCAGTGAAGCTGGAAACCAAGCCAAGTGGGAAGATAGCAACGTATTTTCTCACCATTCCTGACTACTGTCCCCTCCAAATGCAGGAATAAAGGCATGGGTGGGGAGAAGCAAACAAAACCCAGAAATTATTGTCCTGGATCTGGTCCTCTAGGCCAGTGCAGCTGCCTTGTCATTAGTTTTATTGAAAATAGAGTGTCATTAATTGATACAGCAGGAAAAAGATCAGATTTCATCAATTGGTGACAGTACAGTACTTCTGTTAAGGCTCTCCTTTGCCCTGTTCCACTAACGCTGTTACTAAACTTTCAGTACCACACTGGGAAATAATATTCAACTAAACATGGGCCAAGTAACGTGGCATTCAGTATAACCTTGACATAAATAGCAGGATGTGCAGCACTTTGCTCATAGCACAGCCTTTTTCACAATCTGCAGAACAAGCTACTCCCATTTTTTCAGTAGACACAAGTGATAAGTGGCCTTATGGCCTTATTTTAAAATGGCTGAGGATTTAAAATCAAAGAACAGTTGAGAGAGCGGCAAACAGTGACCTAAATCCTTGAACTGAAATTTGGACTGAAGTTGTTTTGAAATTCTTTCACACTCCCTTCTCACCCCTCCTTATTTTTCTCCAAGGACTGGCAGGGGCAGAGGGAAAGCACCATAGCCTTGAGGGAAGTTTTAGTAACTTAGTTGAACTTTGAGAACTGTTTTTGCTGTTGTTGCTGTTTGACTTTATTATTTGAGCACTCAGATAATTGAGAACTGTCACAAAGCTCCACAAAGCTGTGGATCCAGACCCTCTCATAGTTTTAGACTACTTTGGATAGTCTGTAGTGTCCTTCCTAAGCTGAATACGTTACCCACATTTCCTTTCTTCTACAAGCCACCTTGGAAAAGATGTTTCTTTCACCAGCCTTAGTGCTTTAGGGAAGCAGATGTTGTACTAGAAAGGTTGTTAGCTTTAAAATAAACTCAGCAAAACACACCTGCATTTCAATAGACTATGGATGATCTGAGGCTGGCGATTAACTTTGAGAAATCATTTGATAACCGTGAGAAAGGAAAACCCATAGCTAGCTGAAAAGGAGAAGCTTGTTCCCATACGAAGAAGTGAGAGTTGCCTCTGAAAGCTGCATAGCTGAAATGTTCTAATGCAGGAGAGTAGGAGATGTTATTTTCATCAAAATGTTATCCCTCTTGGAAAAATATGTTCTTTTAGGTCTGATTTTTCTTCTGGTGATGCACTATTACAGGATTGTGGCATTGTAAATGAGCATGAAGTATACACTTCACCAGATTTTTATATAGCAAGGACCAGGTGTATAATTGTTTTTTTTTTCTTTACTGGACGCAGAAGATACCACCAGTTGTAAGAAACCAAGACTTGGTTGATATCAATGGTAAAAATTTTGCTTGACTTTCAGGAGCATTAAGATGTTGCTTCTTGTTTGAGAGTACCACCAAGGAAAGATCAGTGCTCGATGATCTTTCTCTCCCTTTTTTGATATTATGACCTGGAATGCAGGACATGGAAGATCTGCACACAACTGAACCTCTTCTTGTTTCTTGCAACAGTGCATCTTCAACAAAACTGTGGTTTTGGTTTGATGTTGCTATGAATTCTTGCTAATGGTATGTGCCAACATACACAGCAGGATAGAAAACCAGTACTGTAACATGACAGGATGGCTTTTCAGTATGTTCAACACCACAGAGTCCTGTAGAATCAAATAGCTTAGAAAAATGTACGCCACCTTTAGTTTGAAGCAGGTCAACAGAAACGTGTGCTTTCTGTTCCTCCCTCAGAAATCCATCCATCTTTTGCTGTTTAGACAGATTTCAACAGTTTTGTGTTCTACGTAAAGCCAGCCATATTTAGTCTTTAGCTATTTGTGCTTCTGCTGTTTCAGAACATTGCTGTTACTTAAGTGTTCCTCATTTAGCCTTCTTATTCAAACTACTTTTCATGTGGAGCTTCTTAGTTTTGGGTTTCTAACTTCAAGGCACACGTGTATGTGACAATGGCAAGTTGAATGTGATCTAGCAACACCTTAATTTGCTTTGAAATATTTTGGAACAGTGTGTTGACAGTCTTCACTGTTGATGCAATTAATAGGATCACAGTTCTATATAAAACTCACTACATAATGGTTCTGTATCTAGTAATTCTTGGATAGCTTCAGAGGGCAGAAATCTTGTGCTTCTCTGTAACTGCTGGGTGGTTTGTTTAGTTTTGAGTCTTTCTTCTATTTGAAGTATAACTTTCTACTGAAGGGCTGTCGAGCCTAAATCCTTTCGTAAAACAGAGCTTTCTATTTTACAGAAGGAGTCACACAGAGGTTTTTCAGTTGGTGGAAGTAGAGGATGGTTTAATTATTCATCAAGACTGTTGTTTGTCACTTAAGATCCTGTGTTTCTTGGCATTTTACAGAAAACACATAAAGCACGCTAAAGGATATGTCTTTACTTTTTTTCTCAACTAGGGCTGTGCAGAATTAAACCCAGGTATTAAAAAGTCATGGAGAAAGATCTTGCTCTGATAAGTGTTCATAAAGAGCAGTTACTAAGTTATGCTGGTTCCTGGGATGCAAACACTTTAGAATGTGGCCTCATCTGTGGGAACTGCATGGGTCAGTGAACACTTCTGAGATGTCTTTTGCTAGTATCTCAGATAACCTCACAGTGGAAAACCCTGTCATCAGTTAACAGTTTTTCTCAGCCGGGGATGCTGCATGATTTCACGCATTCAACTTGTTACTGAATCAGGTTGTACACAAAACATTAATCTAGACATTGATGTGCTGTGAGTAAATCCCTGCATTGCTGGATATCTCAGCAGCTTTGGGGCTTGTCAGGGCTCCTGGCTTCTGGCTCTCTCATCTGGCCGCTCCTCAGCACTTAATGGGGTTGTCTGTGGATCTGCTCTTGAAGTGCCACATCAAAAGGATTTTGGAGAGAATAGGCATTATTGCAATATGATCAAGCTAAGCCACAAAGGCCAAGTGCAAAAATACGTGTTATTAACGGAATAGGTTCTAAAGTCTCTAAAGTACCAAACCCTCTTTGGCCAACCACTCCTTTTTTAGTGCATGGATTTTTGACGTGATAAATCCTGACAGCTCTTACAGAGCCACTACAGCCTTGTACAAAACCAAATGCTTCTATTACAAAGACTCATGGCACCAAAAGACTTCTGCAAACTTTCTATTAAATATGGTTGTGGCACATGAAGTTTAAAAACATGACATTTCCTTTGAAACTACTTTAGCACATACAAGCCACTGTCCTAAATGTGATTACACAGCCAAGATATCTTTCCCCTTAGCACTGCAGTCGGCATCCTATGAAAATAACAGTTGGTACTTAGAGCCAGTCTTTTCAAGGTCTCAATTTTGAAGCTTTTAGGGTATTTTAAGATGCTTTAGCATGTGTTATACCTGTTTTACATTTAAGAAAGCTGAGGTATAAACTGAATGCTTTGATTGAGATCACAGTGTGTCAGTGGTAAATCTAGGACAAGAGTAATGGGGTTAAAACCTCTTGTTTCATAGCTCACAATGCACATTCTCCTGTTGCTGGGTCTCGAGGTTAGAGTGCAGAAAATAGTTGTTCCATTCAGAGGTGCAGGACTACAGAAGCAGCATGCAAACCTAATATGCATTTCCACTATTCTAATTTCATTCTGTACTGATGTCAAGCCACATTGCTTGTTTACTTTTTTCGGGGGAAGGAAGCTGGGGGACTCTCCAGTAAAATGTTGAGGTCAGTCAAGAGAGACTTGATTGAGGCTGTTTGGAAATAGGAAAAGAGAAAAGTTGAAACAACTAGTCCTTTTGTGTAGCATTGCAAATAGAGCCCTCATGAGCTGAGAAAGGCTTTTGGGAATGGGGGAAGGGAGGAGAGCAGCATTTCACAAAGCAGCTAGTGCAGCAGTGTTTCAGCAGAAGACGGTTTTATCTCCTACTGCTTATTGAAGTGCTGTTTCACTAGCACCCTAAACCAAAACACCTGCAAACTAGGTGTGCTCATCTGTGTTGTCCCTGCTCCATTTGCACTGTTGCTGTTTCTACTACATGGCAGCTGCTTGGGGTGCAGCACTTGGCAGGGGCTATATTTATTAGAAAGAATCAATCTCCCACAATTATAAAAAGTTTGATTCCATGCTTCCCTCCCCACCGTTTGGTTTTTTTTTTTCCCCTGAGATCTTTTACTTACTCCTAAATATGGGTCACTGGTTTTGGCAAACTTGGACATGGTTTTTGTACTGCACAGCGTGCTCATCAAGCTGCACAGAGTTCATTAGAGTGCATGAAGCAGTTGCAGAGTCCAGCAGACCTGGAATGGGACACAGGGAGTCTCATAGTGTGGCAAACTGGAAGCATGGGTAGGGTTCCAGCTAGTCTGTTGCTGCTGCTAAAGGCAATTTACAGCCGCTGAAAAGCTGTTCTCTGCTCTTCTGCTTGTGTCAAGACATTGAGATATTTCTGTTGTGTTTTGCATACCTGGCAGTTTGTGTTTGTGTGTTCAGCACAGAGTGCTGCTGTGTTAGTGCTGTGTTCAGATACACAGGTTTGCAGCAATAAATCTTCTTGTTCACTTATAGCCGTTGATGCTCACTTCGTGCCTGAGATGAGCGCTATGCATGAGAATGGGAGCTGTCACTCTCTGAATTTCCTGATCTTTGTATAATTAAATTATTGAGCATGATATTGTATTAGCTGTGGCAGGCAGGCATAGCCCTGAATGCATAAGGATCTCTGGTCAGGTCACTGCGTACTGTAGAGTCTGGGTCTTTAAGATACTTACCCCATCAGGATGCAGATTTATCTGGAGGTACAGTAGAGAACTGGGATTAGTAGTTTGAGATCATGTCACAAAGCTGGTGGCTGAAAAGGCCACCTGTTTTTGCTCCATCCCCAAAGGGTTACATTTTCATAATTTAAATATTTCCTAGTTTAAAATTAATATCTTCTCTGGATTATTTTTCAGCTTTTACATCAGACTTTAGAATACTGTGAGGGGGCTGTTGGTTTTTTTTTTCCTGTTAGAAGAGTGGTTTCATGCTCACACCACAGGACCAGGATACAAGCAGGGATGGGTAGGTGTGCGCTGTTTATACGTGCTACACTATCCAGCTTTACAGAAGCCCCACTATCCCCTGGGGGAACGTTTAGCAGTAGCTGTGTCAGCTGCCAGTTTAGGTGTACTTGTAAGCCAGGACTGCTTCAGCAGAGTTTGCGTAATTCTTGCGAAGCTCCAGAAGTCACAGTTTTGGGATATTAACTTGCAAATAACTTTTTACCAGAAACCATTATTTCTAAACCAGTGTGATACGAAGTGAGAAAAATCCCTCTTTCCAAAAGTCCTCCTGAAAACTCATCTAAAAGATTGCGTGTAGCAGAAGAGTTTTATTCCCTGTTCCAAGATTATCAGATATGCTGAACTCCAGACTAATTTCTGTTCTTCACTTCAACTGCTTTTTAGCTATAATATTCTTTAGGGTCTGACATGAAAGGTGGGTTTCTGCTTTATGGAATGTATGTAATGTGTGAAGGCACAGCCACGGTAGGCATGTGGCCATTAAAAAAACCCCAAATATATGTAGAACATTTATTTGGCTTAGTTTGAATGTTATATACAATAGTTTTCTCAGTGTATTTTATCCTAAAGAGGCTTTCCTACATCATCCTGGCTACTGTTTTGATTTGAAAGGAATAGAAACATCAATGTGCCTTCTAATTTCCTCTGCTCTGGTTTTGTTTAATATAATTAGCTCACTAAGCAGCAAGAGACAGTCAAGGTCATTAGCAGCAGCTCCATGCTTTGTCTTGACATTGTAGCTACACGCTTTTCCTTCAAACTTCTTAAAAATACAGTTAATTTTTAAAGCGTAATGACTATAGGAACACATTCCAAATTGTGTTTCTTTTCCTTGTTTCTGCATTGTGCTCTTTTTGAGTACAGAGAAGCTCAGGTTCAAGATACTATTCTCTCAGAAACAAGTGATTCTGTTCTTTCCGCATAGAAAGTACAGGGTATGTTTTGAAGAGAGCTCAGAAGAACGGGAGTGCTGGGCCTCAACTCCTAGAGCCGCACTGAATGAGGTGAATGAATAATTAGGTAATAGCAGTATATGAGAAGCACCTGGAAATGAACACCTGTGTGATTTGACCCTCTGTTGTGTCAAAAAGAATTTGCCAAACAAGGGTAAGATTAGTTTGTCATTCGTATGAAAGTAAGCACCACTGTGCCCAGTCTTAGCTACACGGTGATTTGATCACAGGAGTAAGCAGGTTTTCTCTACCTCATTTCCCTCAGTGATCCTTGCAACTGCACCCAACTTTTTGAGGAAAGGATTTTGTTTCCAAGCTCTTTTTCTACGTATACTTCTCATTGCTTTTCCTTTCACAAGCAAAGAGTACCTGAAACATTAGAGAAAAAGTACCAGTTAGGGCTTGTCAAATACCTCTTCCCTTCTGTCAGATGTTTTGTGAACTGAGCAATCTACATAACTGAGTTAATTTTCATTATAAACACAGCAGTTGTGTTTATCTGGGAAATACTGTGGTTAAAAATGACTCATGTATACCTTACAGAACTATTCTACAATAAATATTTTTTTGCATAAAAGATAAATCCTAAAGGCAAGGTTTTTTTTCAGTGTCAGCTCTGGATTTCAGACAGATTGTCTATTTCAAAATCAAAACAAACCATTTGAGACCTCTACATTTTTAGGATACTTCTTTCTTGATAACAACCACCTTGTAGTGGAGTCTGCACTCTCTGGCATTGTCTGTTCTGTGTAAGGTAGAAGTCAACACTTTGAAGTAGATTTCTTTCTTTTTCTTTTTCAAACCAAATAAAAGTAGAAACATTTGCATCATTGATCTGTATTACAGAAATTTTCTGAAAACTGCCATATTTGTGTAGTTAAACTGAGACATTCCTTGACATTATGTATTAGGGGACAAAAGGATATAGTATACGCCTTTTCTTATTTTTAGGGTACTATGCATAGTGCTGTCTGTATGCTGTAAAAGAGAAAATGCCTACTTGTTTCTTTCATAGAACTGAAGGGCAAGGACACTATGCAATTCCTTAGGAAAATGGTTTTATTCTGTATTATGAAAGCGTATATTGCCTTGCATTGAAAACTGTGGCAACTGTTTCTAATTTCCAGCTCTTATCTGTGCAAAACACTGATTTTAAAAATAATGGTCGTTTTGTACATGTTGGAAACAAAACCAGACTCTTAGTAACTATCTCTTTACTCTTTTTTCCCCACCCATGACAAATATAGCACAGATTTACAGCAGTGCTTTACTGATTGATAAAAGCAAATGTTTTCCTAGGAATTGTCTCTTTTCCTGTCCTTGCAGCTGCTGTCCTTGTTCTTTAATCTCTTTTGACAAATTAAAGTAACACTTCAGCTTCATTAGACAAATGACATAATCTGCAAAGCTCCAGAGCTGGAACCACTTGCAACTTGTGCTGAACTTCTGCAGTACCTTTCACCTAGAACAAGGTCAGGGCTAGCATTTCTGCAAGAGATTTAACATGATGCTTTTGAAGGCTTTTCTGAAAACTGTGATTGGAATCTCCCTAAGAATTGCAATGTGAATGAGGAAGAGGCAGGCTGGAAGTACGTTAGTAGGTGCCCATACATATGTTTACTTAGCTATTTGTTAAGCAAAGGAAATTAATAATGAGTGATTTCGAAAGAAAGCAGATAGATGTAATTTGTGTAAAGCATAAATGCAAAAAATAGTGTCATAAAAATCTGAAGGTCCTTTGACCACATTTCCTTTAGTCTTTTAAAGTTGCCTCTTTGTCTTGTAAAAGCTCAGATGAGCACTGCTGTTGTGAAGGAACTGCTGATGAAGCTCAAGGACTGTGTTGCATGGTGGGAGGAGAGGGCTGTTCTCTGCGCTTGGCATGGGCAGAGTCTGGTAGATCTCTGCTGAGCTGCCTTAAGCACTAGAAGTGCAGCCCTTCCTTCTGCAGATATAGTCAAGATGTTAGTGAATCTCTTGCAAGGAAAAAGATAGGCATGACTGATGAGGAACAACTTCCTAATGCATGTTGTGCGCACCAGTTGATGTGAGCTCCTTGTTCATAACGTGGACTCTTGCAATACCTTCTTGCTATTATGGTTAATTTTCCCCTGTGAATTACATAGGGAGACATAACTGAGGTTTTTCCCTCTGTCATACATCTTTTTTATTAGAACAGTTTTAATGTTTTAACTTTTTTCCATCAAAAATACGTACTTTACTGGAGCACCTGGATAAAACTGATTTTCAGACTCCCTAGACATCCTCTAATTTTATTCCAGCAGTAGCAAGAGGAAGTATTCTCTTTTTCTTCTTCACAGATTTGCAGAATGCAGATATCAGGCAGATATATGATAACGAGTTTCAGGAGTCCGACTCCAACATTGCTGATAGTTTGGTACAATTAAGTCGAGTCTAATCTTAAAATAGCCCTAAATCCTAAATAAATATAGCATTAGGGTTGCAATGAGTAATTCCTGTTTTTCAAAAACAGTAATTGAATGCGCAAATATTAAAGGCAAACCACATGGGGGCCTGGTACATAAGATTTCTAATCTACTTAACAGGATCATTTTATATGGCTAGATTCAATTAAAAAGATAAATACATTCAGTTTTCTCAGTGGTGAACCTGTACATACTTTGTATTCAATCTAACTCATAGGATGCAATTTTAAACATTCATTTGTGGCAGTGATTTGAATATTTTTTAACCCTCCCAAAAATTAATTTATTGCATTAATAAGGGCTCTGGAAGATCTGGCAAATCTTACTGAGACAGTTTGACATTCCTCTCTCTAGATGTCTGCCCTCTTTTTTTCCTTCCATTCTCTGGCAGGGCAGAAAGGTAATGTGTACTTCTGTATCCCTTCCCTAGTTCCTAGGCTGCTGTGCTGCCTGAAGCTGCCAGTGAAGGGCTGGGAAGGTAGGTCAGCAATGTCCATCCTAAAAAGCAGCTGCTGCAAGGCTCTCCGGAGCTCATCTGTCAATGTCCAGACATTCACAGGGAATTATTTGCTTGCAGTGATCTGACTCTAAAAATGGCACTTTGGTTAGATTTTAGTAAAGGAGATGGTAAGAAGATCTCCAAAAACTCTCAGACAGAATTAGACTGTAGGTTGTTTTTCTGATCTATGTTGATGCTCTGCCCTAAGCTGGAAACCTGTTCACAAAGTTTTCATGTGATTACCTATTCAGCTATAATATATGAGTAGAGTAAGACTATATTATTAAGTCATCCAGGACTGCAAATACTAGGGCATTGAGGAAGTATTTAACATAATGGTATTAGTAGACTATACCTTTGTCTGGACTGTTTATTAGGATTGGATCAAGCAATACTGTATTGCTAAAGCCAGAAGGTACATGATTGAGCAAAATTTCCTAAGGCGATTGTAACTAATGCAAGAAACTAGCCATATGCTCTGGTTTATTACCTTATTGTCTATCAGTATAGAAAAAACGACCAGAAAAGTTTGCTATAAATCTGTTTAAATTTTGTGCATGGTTTATAAAGATCATTGTGCCCAAGGGTCCTTATTTTCTACTTAATCAACTGCTGCTTCCATGGCCCAGTTGCATTTCAGCAAACATCCTTTCAGTGTAACGTGACACACCCAGTGAATTTGCACAATGCGTGCTTGAAGGAAGCCCTGATCTTTTTACATCTGAGGACAATGATTCAAGTGTTTAAAATTATCTGAATGTTCTGCATATCAATTCAGCATTGTTGTCATGCCTGGGTCTTTCTAAATGTGAAATTAGTAGATTTAGGACCCAGAGCTCCCCTGGAGTGTCCCCATAGATAGATTGTAGGTCACAATAACATGAGACAACCTAATTACCATAGCCATTCAAGGGAGTGAATGCACAGTAGGCATTGGATTATGAATGCTCAGTTCCAAGGAATCCATTCCCTAAATGGTTGCTGCTGGGTCTTTCGGAGGCATGTAGGGTTTCTTATCTGTTTAGTCGCAAATTTGTTCTACAACCATTGTGACAATATTACTGCTTAAAAATATCCACAAAGCTTTGAAAGATTCATCAGCAAATACGAAGTGTATTTATGCAAATGCCTAATTCCTTTTTTCCGTCTTCATGCTGAAACTTGGAGAGTTTCACTCTCCAACCTTGGGGAGAGGAGCTGTTGATTTGGATTGTCATGCTTATGACTCCCGGTGTCCCTTTTACATTTGTTTTTGGTTTTCCATATGATATTGCAGATGTGGGGATTGTCTCAGTTGGAAGCCCAGGAAAACCTGAGGAGCTCATTTTAGTTGTGTAGCTGAAGATTTTTGTTTGTTTGTTTGTTTGTTTCTAGTAATAGTAGTAACCACAATGCTGTCTCCATTGCTAAGAAAACTGAGATCCTGCTTTTAAAAGGGTACCCAGGTTCAGCTGAAGAACTGGAGTTCAATGTAGTTGCTCTCTACAAATGTTGCAGTATTTTGTGTTTATGGTCTACATCACTTGTTTCTAAAACTGGGCATAGCAACCATCTTACTCTCCAAAGGTACCTAATGTTGCAGTGCTCATTTTCCTCTTTATTTTAAAGTTTAAAAATTTAGACACTCATGGGCAGATTCTGCATGGCAGCGTCCATGTCAGCTGACCCACATCCTTTCTCCAATACAGTCGAGTCTCCACTCTTAACATGAGCTTGCATGTCAGCACTTGCATCTCAGCTTCAGAAGGATCAATTTAGCTTCTATCATCTGGGAAGGGGTTTAAGTGGAAGGAAAACAAAGCAGGGTCTGTGTGTCACTGTATTGTGTGTGTACCACTAGAAAATCTTTTCCCATGCAGATGATGCCCTGATGAGTTAAAGTGTAAGTCTCCACTCACACTTGCCTCCCATAGTTCCTGGGACTCAGCTGCGCAGAGCTGGTAGTAAACTCTTTATGGAAAACTGGGTAGTTGCAGAAGTGACTGAGACAAGAAGATGGAAACGCTGTGTTTGTTCTGCCATGTCACTCTTTGCCCCTTTCAAACACTATGCTGAAATGGTTGGTTGTAAAGGTTGTAAACAGGGGTTGGTATAGACATCTGCATTTTCCTGCGTTATAAACAGCAACAGCCCTGAAGGACAGAGTTTCGTTCCAAATAGCCACAGTTCTGGGTTATGCCTGGGTTCATTTCTACAGCAGGGCAGGGGCAGCCTACCTGCAGTTACCAAACACAAACTCTTTCCACTTTGTATTTTAGTGCACAGTTTAGGCGCAGAAGTTAAGGCGAGAGTTAAGTGTATTGGGAGTGCCGTACTTCTGCTAGGACCCCAAATACTTTCAATGGCAAAGCTTAGAGAATCTTAAAGGATGGCTTGCACACAACTCTAAAGAGGAATTGATGTGGAAGAATTATCTGTGGATTGTTTGGTGGTTTGTTTTTGTTTTGTTTTGTTTTCAAGAATCTATTCTTCAAGCAGTGAAAGGATTCTTTTCAATATATTTTTTTAAATACGATTTATTAGTAGTATTTGAACTTCTGGTATTAATCTTCATTTTGGTGAGGACAGAGTCATGATTTTGCTACAATAAGAACTTATTTATTTAAGAATACATCCCACATGTATATTATACTATCTCTACACTGTTACCATAAATTCAATATATACAGATGCTTAAATAGGCAGACAGATAAAAAGTACGTTTTACAAACTACCTGAGTATTTGGGCATCTAACTTTGATTTTAAGTTTAGCTTATTTTCAGTGGTAATTAAGCTCTTTCCGTATTTCAGTCCCAAATAAAATCTCCAAAGAACTTATCTGCCTATTTAGACACATAAGTATCCTTGAAAATACAATTTTTTCTAACGACTCATCTTCACAAGGAAGTGGAGCTGTTGCTGATGATATGTTTAACTATGAGTCTCCTTGAACTGATTTTTAAATGGAGCTTCACAGGCTGTGGCAAGAGTACTACAAATACTTTTGTTCCATTACAAAAGGTTTCCCCTGCCAACTACACTTAATGTTACACATCTGAGGGATAAAAATCCCAATCCCTCAAACTAGGTTCTAAAAAAATAATAATATTAATAATAATTCAGGACTTCAAGAGGGATTTCGTTATTTTGGAGGCTGCTGAGCTACAGTAACTGCATCTGGCTGACAAGGCAGGGAGATTATCTGGGGCAGGAAATGGAGTAGGAATACTTTCATCCTGAAGTCACCACTTTAGGTCCTTCCCGGGGCAGGTGGTGGTGCTCCCCATCAGCTGGTAAGGGCCTGATCTGGGTTTCTGTGGGCTCTGCAAAAGGAGAGGGGCCACCCCCTGCTCAGCCCCAGCCCTTGGGACAAAGCTCTCATTATTTGATGGAGATTTAATGGTGCATTATGAAATGAAAGTCACAGAGGCCTGCATGGTTATAGGCTTTGCTTTCACTGCGTGTTAACCATGGGGTGAGTAATTGAATGCTCATCCATGTGTGACTGTCTGCACTGCTGCAAGCTCATTACCAGTATTAGCGTGCTGAAGTCATCCTAGCCTCCATAACGGTGCTGTATGCGGCTACCACAAGAAGTGCTGCTGTCTTTATCCTTGTTCCAACATGCTGGGCAGCAGTTCCTGGTAGCTGCTGTAAAATCTCAATTTATAGAATTATTACAGTTCCTTTCTGTGCTATTAAAGCTGTGTGCTTGAATCCAAACTGCCAAGGGATTTGCGTGCTTGCATGGCCAAGTGGCTTCCTGCTGTTCAGATGCTGTGGCTCTTTATTTTAGTATAGCATGAGAGATGGATGCAGCTTAGTAAGCATTGCATACAGTGAGATGATAGAGAGAGAGCAGAGGAATAAAAAGCAGAACGCTTCTGGTGAAATCTCAGGTCTGTGGAAGACCTGCACCTGGGGGCTTCATGGTGTTTCATGACATCAGTAGGTACCTGGTTATTCCATTTCTGCTGCGTTTTCTTCAGGGTTTTCCCTCAAGCCATGTGGTAGTAGCAAAGCTGAGTGAAGGGGTGAGCACACCTACTATCACTGTGAAAACCAGTATCGAGGACAAAATAAAGATGTAGTAACATGTAGGACTGCCAGGGGGGAGGCAGCCTCTCTCACCTCTGTGAGGATAGGTTGTGCAGAAGGTGGCTTTGGGAAAGAAGGAAAACTTTTACTGACATTTTCCATCATGTCCTTCATCTCTACAAAACCAGTCCTATCTGCTAAGGCACCATACTGGGAGATCAATGGTTTCTGAGAACAGATCAGCTGACCCACTTCTCTGGGCCATTTCTTGAATGATCCCATTGTGTCACCCCTTGATACCACATTGGAGATCCCACAACAGGGTTCCTGCATCACAAGCTTCCTGCCAGTGGCATTTTTGCCCTCTCCTTAAAGAGGCTCTGTGGCTCTCCTGGAAGGACCCATAAGCATATCCTGCTAAATGCAGTGGGGGGAGGAGGGAGCGTCCTCACAGTTGGAACATGAATTGGCAATTCAAGACATATCCCCTTCTGCTGTCCAGGGCAGTGCTGGGAAGTTGATTAACCTGCGTCAGAGGTGAAAGAGAGGATGGAGAAGATAGACCAACTTCTTTTCACCTTTACATCTTCATTTAGAGAGGAAAACAAATGTTAGCAACTATTTCAGGCAGTTTTTTGGGGTAACTGACAAAGCATTTTGGTATGCAGGAAACAACTGTTTCCCCTGTATATAGTTTTTGGGCACTTGAAACAAGGCTACTCCAAACCACTACAGAGTAAAACAACTACAAAGGCTGATTATTCACCCTGTAAAGCTTTTAAAGAGTTTCTCTTGTACCAGGTAGAATGATGATTCCTCTACATGCCAGTAATACCATTGTGTCTGGTCTGCAAAAGTTTACCTCCATGTGGCAGTGGACTTTTATAAAGGCATTGAGGTTTTATACAACTCCTATCTGATACCAGGACATAATATGTGGAATATTTTGTGTAATTCAGTCACCAACATATCTAAGAAAATGGCAAAATAATAAAGAAGTTTTTTTTGCAGCTTCATGAGGAGACTTGAAACTCTGCTTATGCTGCAGAAAACATGGAAATGTCACTGGTTTCCAGAGTGGTGTTTTTCTGTTTTCCAAACAATAGAGCCTTTTCTCCTAAATCCTTAGGATGTTGAGGGGCTTGGTTATTTGCCTGTTGGTTTACAAGGACCTGTGCCTTAGCTGCATGTTTAGTGCATATATAATATGGTGGTTTTGGTTATGTGCATGTTATCACAGTCCGATTGCTATGTCCAGCAAACCTTTCCTGACCTTGGAGGTGGTCCATGCAAACTCAGGGAGGAGGTCCGTTTTCTTGTGCTTTGTAAGTCAACAGGTCAGGGACTTAATCATGCAGAAAGGGGGATCAGCAAGTATCAAATATGAAGATATACTTATTGAGTAGGACTGGAGGACAGAGAGATATGCAAAAACTTAAGGGCTGTGTTAGTGGGTAAGAGATGGCTGTACAAGTGCAATTCCTTTCAGGTGTTACATGATGGCTTGAACAGCAACAAAATTCACTTTGTTAAATCCTCAGACCACTTAGTCCCATGTCTTGCTGTGGCTGTAACACGGCTAAATCAGCAGGAATTGTATACCTTGATGGGGGAGCCCCAGTACTGGAACTGAGAGTTGGATGGGCAGCCAGAAATAGACACACTTGGAGGCTGAGTGCGGGCTTTTAAAGAAGCTGAAGCAGGGGTATTTGGTTTGACTGCTGTATTTATTAATAGGTGGCTGGTGCTGTGCAGCACAGTTTGTCTGCACATCCCAGGGGCAGCAGGGATTGCCTACATGCCTTTCCCAGCTGTCAGTGTGGCAGCTGTGGGGTGCTGGCTGTAGCGCCCAATTCCTGCAGGTTTCCCCTTCCCAGCTGGTGTAGCTGGGGATGTATGTGTCAGAGAGGAGAGGGTCCTCTGCCACAGGCAGGGCCCCAACAGTGGGGAGGGAGAACTTGGAAACAGCAGCTCTTAATTGGCTTTGATTTTTCAGGCATCAAGGCTTTTCAGTCTTGTCTGCATTGCTGTCCTTTTCCCTTATGCCCTGCTCCCCCCTGTCCCCCTCCACTTCACAGACCATGATGAACCTGTTCCTGTCCCACTGCCCTTCTGCCTCCCAGAACTCAGGGCTATGTGGTGAACAGCCACAGTGCTGACAGCCCTGGAGGTGCCCCATGTCTTGTACTGCAGTAGAGCAGAGCACCAAGCATTTTGTTTTTCACACACATTACTCGTTTGGGAGGGAAGGCATTGATTGGGCACCCTCACTCAAAGTCACAAGGTGGGAAAGGCCAGCAACATGCTCTTGGTACGTGGTGCTGGGGCGAATGCTGAGAGAAGTGTGGTGCTACCTGAGGAGCACAGTTATCCAGGGGACTTTTGTACCTGCAGCAATGTGGAGCTGGTCCCTGCTCTCCTCCCTGCGGGGTGTAGCCTGCTCAAGGGCAAGAAGTGTCAAGCAGCTGTAGAAGGTCCCCAGCCCGTCTGCCACCCTGGAGAAGCCCAGATAAGGAGGAAATCTTCAATTACACTAGTGAAAGAAGTGGAAAAAACCCTCAGTATCCACAAAAGTGAAAGAGGGGAAAAGCAAGAGCTGGTGGTCCCCTTCGGGAAGGGCTGTTTGTGTGGGAGGATGAAGAGCAGCTGCGGGAAAGAGGTTTCCCATGTGAGATGGGGTATGGATTGCTCCAGGCTGTAAATAGGAGGTTGAAAACAACTGAAAACCTTGTTGTCTTCTGAGAAAAAGACAATGTGGGAACCTCCTACTGCCTGCAATTAGGGGGTGATGGCTGTAAATGGATGCTGACTAAGAAGTGCGGAAAGGAGGAGCGGCTGCAAGTTATCTCCCCTCTCTCTTCTCCACTGTGTGGGTGTCATAACTTGTGTTTTCACCCATCCTGTTTAATTTATTTCACAGGCTTTCTTAGCCAAGTCTGGAGAGTGTTCCTTTTTCAAGCATACTTATCCAGAGAAGGTCTGAGGTGGTCTCTACTTGTTGTTCACAGACTGAGTGGTGGGCTGTTGACGTGTTTTGTTTAACTTGTATTTGTGGTTTTCAGTGTTTTAAATATTCAGAGTCTAAGAATAAACAGAACGGAAATTAGCTCCAGTGCATTAAAATTAGCTCAGGGTGGGGGGATGTATAATTTAAACAAAATTTTGAGCCAGCAAATACCTAAAACTTCCTGGGAAGTCCCTGTGCTGTGAGCAGGGATCTAGGCCTGCCACTTGGATGCTGCTGAGATTAGAATGCAGAATAAGATTAAAATAAATACTCCAGACTTTTGCTGTATGTCCTAAGGACAATTTTTAAAAGCCTTTTCATGCTCCTACATGAGCCATTCAGTAACAAACTCCCTGCTTACTATCTCAGGAATGGCACAGTCCTGCTTCTTTGCTAGTGATGATCTTTGTTGTATGCTTCCAGCCAAATTTTTTGTGTACTCCATACCATTGTTGAGGCCAGATAAAAAATCATCCAATTCAACCTCAGGAATTGCAGGAAATAAGTGATTAAACATAAATCTGAAGTGTTCTGTTGAAAATCATGAAAAGGGTTTTGGGTCTGGGATCATGGGCACCTCCTGGTATATACTGCTGAGATCTGAGGGCTGTGACAAACTCCAGTAACTAATTTCAGTTTACTTTTCCTTACTTTTCTAGCACAGAATAGGTATGTTCTCAGACAATACTGTAGCATAGCAACTTCTCATTCAAACTGAAAATTACAGGGAAAGTGGTCTGAAAATTGTGCCGTAATTGATTTCTTTTCCAAGTCAATCGTAGAGCTCTTCTTTTCAAATTGTGCTTCAGTGAAATTTCCTTTAGGTTTGCTCTTCTCTACATTTCATTTACTCAGTTTCTTTCTAAATTAGATCACTGAGATGCCATATCCATCACAAGAGTACTGCACATTCTTCACACATTTTCATTCAAAACCTGCCACTATTTCTTTTAAGGAGATAGGGGTGAGTTCATAATAATACTGAAACAAATCTTTCTTTCTGTTCATTCTTCTTATGAATTACATGACGGGGCTTAGAAATGAGATGCATCATGACAATTCATTCATTTCTGCTCTGCATATGAAATTCAAAGCTTACGGAAGTACCTAAAAGCTACCCTCACAAGACAGAAATATTGTAGAACTAGAGCTGTGTGTATCGCCCTGAAATTGGGTCCTTGGTTTTATCCTTTTGTGTAGACCTGTCCAAGGTTAAATAGAAGATGAAAGCAGTATTAAGTTATACATAAAGATGGTAAAACTTGCCAAGTACTTGCAACTACCACCTAAAAAGCTGAGTTATCAGAATATTGAAGAGGGAAGGAGGTCGAGATGCAAAAGAAAACACATCCTCCCAGAAAGGACAGGACCGTGGAAGCAAAACTGTAAGTTTTAATATGGCCATAAACAAAGCACTATATGTCAAACGCATTAGAAAAAAGAGACTACTGCTGCTTGCTAGAAAACAAAATGGGCTGTGTTTCTCTTTTGACTAAGTTGTGTGCCTGTGGCTCATGATAGGGCACGTTATTTGGGGAAGCAAAAAAATCTCAGTGTGTTGCAGTCTTTGCTGGAAGAAGGCTGGAGCAGAGGGGGATGGCCTCTATGGTTCCATCAGCATCACCAAGAAGGTGACCCAGAAACTTCTACTTGCTGTATCTCCTAGTTGAAGTGTCACAGTGTTTAATGCATGTTATGGTACATTTGCATCAGAGGTGCTAGGCTGGGCACTGGGTACAACTATCTTAGTTCCTGTCTAGTCTCTCTCTCACCACCCCTGCTGAAGGGGAGGGTATTCTACAGTATTTGAGCTAGTGGGAATGCTGCATGGACACATTCACTGCTCTTGATCCAACCTGGATATCCCAGCACAATCCTGCAGTGGGCAGGGGAGACATATTTGTGTAGGTAAATGTCCACCACCATCTGTCATTGAAATATGCAAGCATCAGACTGAAGTTGATCCGGTATGACTAAAATTTTGTCATAGCTTAACAATAGACTTATTTTTATCATTGCTAAATAATGGTCATATATTGATCTGAGTCATACAGGCTAAAATAAGTTTGAATTAACATTCTAATTCTTTCAGTAATTTTGTATTTTTAAGAGGTTTTTAGAATTTGTTTTAAGTAATTGTGTAACAGGTTGACCTTCCATGGTGGATTCAAGGGTGGATTCCAGGTGAGAAATCATGCCTTCGATGGAAAGCTAACTCAAGGAAATAGAAAGCTTCAGGTTTTGACTTCCAAACCTTTGACAGAAAACTTCATATAATTTTAAACATTTTGTTTCAGAAATAACTTGCAAGACTCCCAGGAGTGTTTTACATTTGGACAGTTACAGCCTAAAAGGCAGAAATAGAAACTAACAGAAACTTAACAAATTGCAGGAATTGCTCATGTGCAGGCTGATCACAGCCAATAGCTTTCAAGATAAAGCTTCAACCTTTAACATATGTTAGAAAAAGACACTGTTATCACTTCAAAATAACTTTTAAGGAATTGTTCATTACAACTGAATGCTTCTAAACCCGAAACAAAGAACCTAATTTCTTATTTTTCTTGCTCATATAAAAGCTGAAATCATATATAGCCCTAACTCATAGCAATCAAAGTAGCATGCCACTTTATACTTTGCAATTCAGTTTTACGACTTTGTTCTAATTTGAGCCTTGCAGAATTCTAAAAAGGCTTTATTTGTTATAGCTGTCGTTCTAGCTGCAGGTGAAATCACAGCCCCTTAGATTAAGAGCAAGGATGGAGATGTAATTTCTGAAAAGGTTGTTATTTTACAGTAGCATTCAAGGTGTTCACAGTATTTCTGTGTGTCCAGGATAGAAAAGGTAGGAAACAACAAACCAAGAACACTCAGACAACAGAAGTAAGTAGGATCAACTTAGACAAGCAGAAGAATGAATGGACTTCTGACCAAGGATTTGCTCCATAATGGATATGTATAGGAAACTTTTTAAATCCTAAGATACTGTGCCATCACTAGGTTAACATTTGAAGGAGTTTCATTGTAATATTTGTGATGACAGTCACTATAATAAACTTCTACACTACATTTTCAGAAACATAAATATCTGCAGGTGCAATTGGGCAGTGGAGAACCAGGGCCTTAGGTGATAAGCATATATGGGTCCTGCATTCTTCTTCTTGGAAAAAGCCTGCATAGTTTGAATATCAATATATTGAATATAGAGTGTGCTGCTCTGTGCAGAGGAGGTCACTGTGAGCTTCACTTGTGTCTAAAAAG
>JBCJKH010014590.1:0-26269 GCA_039877255.1 Loriculus beryllinus | reverse complement strand
AGATAAACTTATCATGCTCTATCAGTGGCACACTGCAATCTTATTTTTTAAGCTAAACTGCAGGCATGGATTGGTTTTGAGCATGAAGAGAGAGACTACACCAAAGAGATGACAAAAAAATAATCTATAACACTGATTTTTTTCTTTTCATAAAGCGAAAAAGCCCCCAACAAAACATAAAAATAAATCCAGTATTTCCTGCAGTATAAACTACACAAATCAGCCTGATTGCATAGTAGTGCAAAATTACTAATGTCACCTATATCACCAGTAATTGTTCTCAGAAGGCCTGCTTTAGTTCTGTGTTGCCTTTTTCATTTCCTGCTAATTCTAGCAGAAGAAACTGCTTTTGTGCTGTAAATTGGATTTCCAACTGTTGTCATTAAGTTCAAAGGCATGATTTCCAAGACACATTTTAAGGATTATTCTTTATCTTCTGCCTTCACTCTCACATTCCTTCTTTGTCGCTTAAGGCTTTATAACTCTCTGCTTATTATTTGGCTTGCAGAATGCCAGCAATGCCACTGCCTGCACAGGACTACAATTTACCTGCCTTTTGTGAGTTAATCTCTGAATATCCAAAAGGCTTTTTAGGAAAAAAAATCCCAAACAAATATTTATGATTTGTAAAGAACTCGGCACTGCAGTTTAAAAAATGGTTGGGACATGCTTTATGAGCAATTCAGATTGATTTACTTATAAAGTATTAAGAGTACAAACAAAATATGCTTACAGAAAAACACAAGACCAGACTGCAGATTCAGCAACATCAGTCACATCTCTATAATCTTTCAAATAGCTGAAATAGAACTTAATTGCTTGAAGTTTTTCAACTGAACTAAGCAGCTGCTAAATAAAATGGGCTCGCAGTCTGTCACAAGAGGGGTCCCCCACAGATTCATTCCAAGCTCCATCCTGTTCAACATCCTCATAAATTACCTGGATGAGGAGATTAAAGCACCCTCACCATATTTGCTGATGACAGCAAACTAGGCGATGAGTTGGACAGACACGTCTTGCACGGAGACCCAGATAGCCTGGAAATGTGGAGTAGCAAGAACATTGTGAAGATAAACAAAAGAAATCCTGCACCTGGTACAGAATAACAAAAGATCCCAGTGCTAACCAGGGCCTGTGTGGCTGGGGATCAGCCTTGCCAAAAGGGACTAGGGTGTCCTGTTTGACAGCAAGCTGAACATGAGCCTGCAGCGCATTACTGCAGCAACGTGGGCAAATCGGGTCTGAAGCTGCATCCACAGGGGCATTACTAGCAGAGACAGAGACATGATCATCCCAGTCTGGTCAGTGCTTGTCAGGCCACACCTGAAGTACGGTGTCCAGTTCGGGTCCCCACAACTGAAAACAGACACAGACTAGAAAGGGTGCAAAGAAAGGCCATGAAGACAGTCAAAGGGCTGGAGAACCTGCCCTATGAGGCAAGACCGGAGGACTTAGGTACTGTCTCCCTGGAGAAGACTTGGGGGACCTCATGACAGTACTCAAGTACTTAAACAGTAGCTAGTAAGAGGACTGAAGCATTCCCTTCACAAGTCACAGAGAAGACAAGAGTTAATGCATAAAAGTTGCACCAGCAGTGGTTTCAACTCAACACAGCAGAATTTTTACAGTGAGAACCACCAATGACTGGAACAGCCTCCCCAAGTACATGGCAGAGTCCCCATCACTGGAGGCCTAAGGTACTAGATAATCTCGTCCAGCCTTGCCATGAAAAGTTGTAACCTATTCTCTTTTGTGGTCCCTTTGAACCTGGGCTGTTCAATGACACTGAAAAAAATAGTGGTCACTAACAACATAATTCAAACAAAAAAATTCACTACCTTGCCCTTTATACTGATTCATAGACTTCAGAATCTGATCTCAGGTCTCCAAAAAGGTCTTCCAGTAATAACAAACAAAACTAATTTCTGTTGTTTCTGTTCTGTATCTTGAAGAAGCATTTCTCCTGATGTCATGGTCCTTTCCCCTCATCTTGCAGACAGTTTTATTTATATACACATATATAATAAACGAAGCAAAATTAGCTTCAACAGGTTTTGGCAGATATTTTGCAGACTAGCATACCACCATATATTTGAACAAATAAACAGTCATATCTGGAAAAAAAAGTGCCTGACTGGCCTTTACAGATCAACATTTCCCTTTTTAAACCTAATCTACCTTCTTAATAGACAATGTTGAGAACATAACCAATGGTCATAGAGCCAAGCTGTTTTCAGTTTTATTTTACTAGGTTCATTTCCACTTAGTTGATCTACAATTATTTTAAAGGCCCACAAAGCAGAAAGCTCTTGCTTAGAAATGAGGAAATTCTTCCCTTGTTACTAAATATCAGCATTAGTATCACTAAAATTGAAAGATAATTAAGTTGAAATACATCTCTAAAACAGAAAAACAGCATGTGAAGGAAAAATATTACAGGGATAGATTTGAAGGAAGATATTTACAAACATGTAAAAAGAAGCACTAACAGAAGCACATTATTGTATTGAAAGCTGGGGTGGGGAAGACAAGCATTCATCTATTCTGTGCCACACAAAATGCATTCTCTTACTACAGTAAGGGTAGGCATGAGACTACGAAATAGCAGTGAAAAAATAGCAGATTAAACCAGCAACTCATCACAGGCCCTGAGATTTCAGCTGCAAATAATTACAGTATTTTCTAAGCATCTCCTGTCCTTCCATTTTCACTTGGCCAATGGACAGGTTGGGGGTGGGAAATCATCTCTACACATATCTACTTCCAGAAAAAGAAACTCACTCATTCTGATTTATGAAGTAAGGCAAAAATATACATATAAGACACCATCTTTAAAATAGTTCTTAGCACTTCAGCACATGTATGCTTTGCAAAAAGAACACACTTGTGCTTGCAGAGCATGCCAGGACCTCATATGTTGAGAATCCCGTATTTGAGCGGATTTCAAATCATTCGTATTTTCCAGATGTTATTAAAATCCTATGCATTTAAAACATGTTCAAATGTAAGCAAGAGGAATTGGATTTGGCTAAGTACCATTTTAATAACCAAGAGCAAGAACGAGCAGATGACAAGCAGATAGCCTGCTTGCCGTTTGGGCCTACTTGAATTCGTAGTAGAGATTATGGCATACTCAAAAAAGGCACAAGGGCTGTTATGAAACCTGCAATGGAAAAGATGCAGATTTGATTTTTAATTATTGAAAACATTCAGGGTCACTCTGTAGATTCAGCTGAATCACTGTGCTCCTTGAACTATTCCACTAATTTATAACACATACACGAAGGCAGAACGAAAGAATTGAACAAGCACACCCCAACAAACCAACCAACCAAAAAAACCCCAACCCAACAAGTCCACAAAACAAATAAAACAAACAAAAATCCGACACTTAAGGTTTCATTGAAAGGAAGTGTTCTCTACAATAAGTGCTCCATTGTAACTAGCAATGTCTTTGGTGCCTAGGGAAATAAATAATAACAAATTTCATGCATCTGATCACCGAAAGAAGCATCACCATCCCTCTTAACAATGATCTACAAAGCTATACTCAGTAGCATTAGAGAAGAACACACTTCTATCAGCTTTCAAGTGAATCTTAATAGTAAGCTTCAAAATAGCTTTGTATATAATTAAAAATCAAGCATCAACCATTTACTCTTCTAAAGCTCACATCACATTTATCAGTACTAAGCAGGAATGTCAAGACTCAATATATCTCCTGAAAAAAGTGAAAAATAATCTTCATTACACATTACAAAGTCTTCCTCTCAATAAGCAAGAAACGAAATGCTCTTTTTACAACGTTTCTGATCACTAATTTCACTTCAGGCATTTATTAGAACAGTCTCTTACCTCAGTTTGACAACAAAAAGGATGAAGGATGGACTGGCTTGAAGCTGGAACACAACCTGCCCTCAAAACCGTTCTGTATCAGATTTGCTTTTTGACTTAACTGTTTCTCTGTTCAGCACCTGGTTAACAATGGTCAGTAGTATACTACCCCTTACTGTATGAGGAGAAGCTGAGATACTACAGTCATGTATTACATTAGCAAGAACTGGCTAAAAGAACTGTAGTCATTTTACCAGAAGTCAGGTTTCCTCACTGTAATTATGTTTACATGAGAGCAACACAGTTTCACTAAGAAGAAACTAGATGCAGCTTCTTCTCAATCCAGTTCTCCAACTCCCTTCACTTCTCCACACAGATTCTTCCTTTGTTTAACTATTTTTCACTCCCAAGTGACAAGGTATTACCTATGCTTTTTGCCTTCACAGAAAACATCTCTTGAAACACCTCAGTTGCAGGGATAAGTCATGATTTATGGACAACTAACACACTGCCATATTAGAATCAAAGTTGCAACCAAAACAGTAAGTAGAACTAGAAATAAGTATGTGTTAAAAAGCCTATGTGTTCTTTCACTTTGAATTTAGGATAAGCATGTTAAACTGTTATATCTTCTGTTTTAAAGACGAGTGACATTAATTTTAACTGTGGCCATTGCTAACTTGTAAGCTATTCTTGGCTGAAAACAGTATTATTATTGGTAATACACATTTGCCTAATATATGGCCAGGCACATTTGTAATGAGACACCTTGTTGATGTTTCTGAAAACACACTCCTTTTTATGCATATGCAAACGCATCTCCTTGCAAAACAGGCTGTATTGTGCAATCGGACACAGGATGGCAGCTATTTATTTCACAGTAGGGTGGAATTGAAACTCGTGACTAGATATTAACCAGGTGCCACTTTCCTGAAGACTACAACAGCCCCACTAGTCCTAGAATCATAGAATCGAATCACAGAATAGTTAGGGTTGGAAAGGACCTTAAGATCATCTGGTTCCAACCCTCCTGCCATGGGCAGGGACACCTAGGGAAAAATATTTATTATTTCAACTTACTGCACATAAAAATGCAAATTACTGCCTGTTTTAAAATCCTTTATCTGCTAAGAAAGAAATCTGCACACTTTATTGCCCTCCTAGTAATGGAATGGATTGGGTGTCTGTGTTGTGGTGGCAGTGGCAAGCTGCAGAGATGACCTCTGTGAGAAGAGACCAGGGCAGCCCTGTGCTGCACATGGCTGCTTCCAACCCCAAAAGGACCACAGTGGGGCAGATACTCCCCGACAGCCCATGGAAAGCCCAAGCCCAGCTCCCGGTAGGAGTTTTGTGTGACTTTGTTTCCCACCATCCTACTCCTTTTTTTTTGGCAATAGATTAAATTAATTTCTCCAAAGTATAGTCTGTTTTGCCTGTGATGGCAACTGGTAAGTGATCTCCTGCTTATATCTCAATCCACAAGTTTTTCTGTTTTATCTTCTCATTGTCTTGTTGAAGAGGGACCACAGAGAGTGTCTGGGTGCATGTCTGGTTGTGAGGCAAGGTTAACAACCACAAAAAAAAAGGCATAAAAAAATGATGCTGTGACAAGCCAGTCTTCACAGGAGGCTTTCCTTTACAAGCTTCTTTCTTTTAGACGTTCCTACTGGGAAACCAGATATTTCAAAAGATTTGGAAGAAATCCCAGAAGATTATTCTGTCTTGGCAAGAATCTGCCGAAGGCTCCAACTGCTTCTACATTCCATGAAAAGTAAAGAACTGTTCTGAAGCTTCAGTTTTCCACCTCCCATCCTTTGGTTACCTCTACTTCCTGAAAAATCCAAAATTACCACTTCTGGATTTTTCTCAGCTTGGCCTTGGACTAGTAATTTCCACTCCAGAACCATTCACAGAGTAAGCCATGCTCTCTCAAACTATCACAGATCTCCCTGCGTTTTTTTGTCCTGCAGGGTTACAAGTAAAATTTCTTGGTAGTGAAATTCTTTTTCACTCTTTTATTCCTTAATGACCAAGTACTACAATTGCATGTATGAGAAACATGGTGCCTATCACCTCCAGAATGTGTCCTTTCACCTCCAGAATGAATAGCTCTGTACCGCAAACTAGTGCATCAATGCTTTAAAATGGCTCAAAAGAAACAAAGTTTTACTACTTAAAAACATGAGCATAAAAGCAGAGACGTGTCATGTTTCTCCAAACGAGGCTAGCTTGCTTGCACTACTTCAAGTTTGCCCAAGGCCACCAGCATCTTTTTGCCTCCAACAAGTGATGCCAAGAGTAAGCTATTAGCCCATAAAGGCCTGCATTTCTAATTCTAATCCATATAGCTTGTATATATCCATCTCCTTGTATCTACAATGTCAAGATTTTCACATTAGCAAACAAACATCAAGTAGCATAGGGGACAAAAGAAGTGTCAGCAGTCAGAAAAGAAGTGTCTACCCTTTCTTCTGCTTGTCACCATGTCTATCTTCCCCAGATTGGAAGCAGATGACTGGAAGCACTACTGCAATACTAACACAATACTATTAATGAAAGTATGTCAGACACCTCACTTTAAATCCTTTCATCCTTCCTGGTGAACAGCAGTAGCTTCCCCCAGTTTCTGCATTCAGCTCCTACCTGCTATATTTTCTATCCTATCTCCCACCTTCTCAAATTCAGTAATACTTTAATAAAGTTTATTCTTACCAGAGTCACTGACACATTCATAATCCTTCCAA
Organism: Loriculus beryllinus; assembly: GCA_039877255.1. Lineage (NCBI taxonomy): Eukaryota > Metazoa > Chordata > Aves > Psittaciformes > Psittacidae > Loriculus > Loriculus beryllinus. The sequence goes on along the minus strand of JBCJKH010014590.1, from coordinate 19,691 downwards.
ACTGATCAACATAGTAGACATTATCCTGGTACCAGGAATCAAGATGAAGATAATTATACATGCCAAAAGCACGCATGTGGTCAAGGGTATATTGATCATCACGAAGCTTCACTTCTGCTACAGCTGGTGGAGATAAAAATAAAAACAAAAAAAAAAAAAAGGAAAGAAAAAGACTATTTAAACATTTATTTATCATGTAATAATTGACAGTTCAAACATAACTTTAGAATAATTCTTCCATCCTTTTTCGATAGGTCTGGCTTATTTGAATAAAAATACATTATGCATACATAGCTTAAAATTTCACCATAAACTTGCAAAGCAGGTCATCCTCACTGAAGGCCAGTGCAGCCATTCACTGAGACCATGCAGTAACTATAACCATTAGTGGCCCATGGTGGTGGGCTCACCCTGGCTGGCCACCAGATGACCATCAAAGCTGCTCTGTCACTGCCTTCCTCAGGTGGACAAGGGGAAGAAAATATAACAAAAGGTTCATAGGTCAAGAAAAGGACAGAGAGAGATCAGTCACCAATTACCATCATGGGCAAAACAGACTCGACTTGGGGAAATTAGTTTAGTTTATTACCAATCAAATCAGAGTAGGATAAAGAGAAGTAAAACCAAATTTTACAAACACTTTCCGAAACTCCTCCCTTCTGTCCAGGCTCAACTTCACTCCTGATTTACTTTACCTCCTTCCCCACCTGTGGCACAGTGGGATAGGGAATGGGTGTTGTGATCAGTTCACCACATGTCATTTCTGCTGCTCCTTCTTTCCCAGGGGAGGACTCCTCACACTCTTCACCTGCTCCAGCATGGAGTCTCTCCCACACGAAACAGTTATAATCATAAAACAGTTAATGTGGGAAAGGACCTTAAGTTCTTCATTAATTTCTCCAAATGGAGTTCTTTCCACAAGCTGCAGCTCTTCAAGAACTGCTCCAGTGTGGGTCCGTTCCATGGATGCAGTCCTTCAGGCACAAACTGCTCCAGAGTGGGTCCTCCGTGCAGTCACAGCTCTTGCCAGAAACTTGCTCCAGCCTAAGCTCCTCTCTCCATGGGGCTGCAGGTCTTGCCAGGAGCCTGCTCCAGTGCAGGTCTGGGACCTCCATGGGCTGCAGAGACACAGCCTGCCTCTCCATGATCTGCACTATGGGCTGCAGGGGAATCTCTGTTCTGGTGCCTGAAGCATCTCCTGCCCTCCTCCTTCACTGACCTTGGTGTCTGCAGAGCTGTTTCTCACACATATTCTCATTCTTCTCTCCAGCTGCAATTGCTCCTGTGCAGTAACATTTTCCCTTCTTAAATATATTATCCCAGAGACACTACCACCATCACTGATGGGCTTGGCCTTGGTCAGGGCTGGGTCTGTCTTGGAGCTGACTGGCACTGAATCTATCAGAGATGAGGGAAGCTTCTGGCAGTTTCTCACAGAATCCACTCCTGAAATAGCCAAAGTGTCACCAAAATTTCCAACTAAGCTTTTTCTAACTGAAATAAGCTGAAACACTGGCTGTTCACTATTACAGTACCTTCTTCAAGGCAAGAAGCATACTACCTGTGCTCATCCACTTAGGGAAGATTTTTCCAAATAGAAAACCTCTCCTCAGCTGCCAGTAATCAGAACTGGTCTTACCTAAGACAAGCCAAGTTTTTATCTAAACTATGCAACTTTTTCTTTCTATTCCACACCTAGAGATCAAGCACCTACAGTTTCAACATCTAAAAATATAGAAAATCATCAAATTTCAGCCAAGATATCATTAGAAGTCTAGTTCATCCTTCTGCAAATAGTCTCAGACAGACTGTAACTCTAGTTCACTCTCCAGTACATCATTCCAGGATCCCTAGCATCCTTGCAGGAAGTTTATCTTGAACTTCACACAAGTAAAGTCTTTTAGACAGTTCTAAGTAAACTCTGTCAGCCCATGATGTTTAGCTTTTAAAACCAGAGTATGGGAAAAGCACCTCAAGGCTAATCCTTCTCACAGCAACAGTTATTTTAATTCCTACTATTTTAGCTTCCACTTTCTTCTCTTTTCTGCTCAAAACCAGATCAAAGCTATTTCCAGTATCTCACTTCCATCCACACTCATATCAGGGGCCATTCACAACTCTGTGTAGCAGTTCCCGTCTTAGACCTCTTACATTCTTTAGCATCTACTTAAAACCTACTGAAGAACCAGCAGTTTCCTCTGCTCTGCCAGAACACCAATTACAGCAACAGCAGATCATTTTGCAGTGCAACCAGTGCCACTGCATAGCTGTCACAAAACCATCCATCAGACAATCACTAGATGGCTCAGTGAAAACTGACCCCATCAGAGACATGGGCTATTAACATAAAAGTGACTGCAGGAAACTGTGCAAGATTACACTGTCTGATTAATAAAAACACCCTGTCACACTATGCAAAATGAGAGTATAATTAGCAATTAGTCTCCTAATCACTGTTGATATTTGCAAGCCAACAGTATTAATTCCATTCAGCTCAAATCATTATTCACATTCACCACACAGGAGGGATTTCTGTACCCCTCCAATTAATAAATTACTGTTCCCTTGAAGAGCCAAGGCCCTTCAAAACAAGCTAGAATATCCACAAAGGAGCCAGAAGAATATGCACCTTTCATAGTGGGAACGACTGCTAACCATTCCAATTTCTACTTTAAATAATTAGAATATTTTACAGTAAATTACACTAAAAGAAATTTACATTACAGTAAAAGAGTGTAAATGTTTCTGAAGCTGTTTGTACAATCAAGTTTTATCACAGAGATATTTTTTCTAACACGACATCGGATGATGTGAATATTCTGCAAACAATTAAAGACAAAATCAAATATAATCCAGGATAATTGTTCCCAGTGAAACCAAGTACATGTCATCTACTTCCTGTATAGTTACATTAACTGATCTTCTGAAATTAAACACACATGCAGAAGCATGTAAAGCTTTTTTAACACAGAAAACCTAAAACTGTCTTACTTCAGAAGGCTTTTCTTCACTTCTCCCTCCTCACCCCCCCAGACATGTTGCTACTGTTAGAATCCAAATTACAGTCCAAATTAGATGCATCCTGAAGCAAATGTACAACCTGTCAAGGAAATTACTGGAATAATACACTGTTTAGCTGACTGTAATGTGACGAGCTTTATAACCATGAATAAAGTTTTTGGCCTTGAGTTTTTCAGCCTGTAGTGCTGACACACCCTGAATAACAAGGGATCAGGAATACCGCACAATTGCAATATTGAATTAATTCTTCAGAAACAGGAGTCAGAAACTATACAATATATGGGCAATTTTAAACCAAGAACTCAAACAAATCTGTACTGTACTGTCATAAAACACTTTAAATAAGGTTATCAACGGCTTGCAGAATGTATCCTGTATATATAGCTTCTGACAAGGAGAAATAATATGAGTAACTATTCCATCCTCCATTAATTGAAATCTATTCTGTGATCAAGTGAAATGTGCGCACAAATGCCATCTGCCATCACATACCATGTGCTCAGAAAGTTTATAGGAGATTTTACACTAGGATGAAGCTCATTCCTTCCTTTCTACAGCCTTCCAGGTTCAAGTTTTCTTGATGGTCCTTGGATAAATGAGGAGAAAACCAACAGAGCTGAGTACAGAATAATGAAGGACAAAAGAGAGAAGAAATAGAGACTTTTAATAAAGCAAATTCAGGAAAAAGAGAAGTTAATATAAATGGAAAAGAAGAAATACTTCAATCAGATCACCACCTTATTCAGTCACACAGTTTTGCCTAGTTTTGTTTGGTCAGGATTTTTTTTGCTGATTTTTGCTGTTGTTAGGTTTATGGTAGGGTTTGTTGCATGGGTTGTTCTGTGCACTTTGTTTGGGGTGTTTTGGTGTGTTTTTTGGGGGGAGGGATTGTTTGTTTAAGAGCCTATCACTGGGCTCTTCATTTTTTGGAGGCTCAATTAACAAGCAGCAGTTAATGACAGCTATTCAACAGAATGATGCATGGTCTCCTTCACATTTGATAAATCTGCACTACTAAAACCCAGGAACATTGATTCATACTCTGTCACATGCAAAAAGAGACCAAATAAACAGAATGTATAAATTATATCCCATCTTTCAATATTATTTCTCAATAACCCTGGTTAGGTGGGATATTTCAGACTAGTACAAAGAAAATGATGCCACTTTTCTAGAATTGTATTTATCTCCATTTTCATGCTTGAAAAAAGTAATTTGACTCAAAATAGTTCAAAGATAATTAAGCAAAGAGTTTCTCACAAATCATCTTTATCTAAGAAAAAAGCACTAAATGCAAAGGAACTCATGAGAATCAACACGAGTGAGACATCTCTGACCTAAGTGGATCTTACTATAATTATTTCTCTGCACTGAGATAAAAAAGCTCCTCTGAATAAAGAACACTATCACATATAGCTTAAATATAGAGAAGTCTTATATCTGCCATCAAACACGATACAGCAAAACTGAAAAAAAAAAAAAAAAAGGGAAAACTAGTGAGGAACACCCCATCTATCCCCCATTTTTAGATATTTTACTGAATACACCAAAACAACTTTACAATACTGGTAAATATGTAAAATAATTACATCAACATATTATTTTGGTGCATCGAATGTTATATGCTTGTATGTCATAGTTTGATCTGCAATGCCACCCAGTGGCAGTAATTCAGTATTTCATATAAACTTATATCCCCGCAGAAGACCTTAATTTATTTTCTAGTATCAGCATCCAAAGATCTTTTAAACCCTGCATTGATTCTTTTTCTTTTAATATCAACAAATATCCTTTTATTGTTAATGGCAACATCAACTTATTGCTGCTGTTGAGTAGAAGTACAAGGCTTGGTTATTCTACTGCAGTACCTTAACAGACAAAACACAAAATGTTCCTGTTTAATAAACACTTAGCTTGCTGAAAACAAGCACTGGCTGAGAGATACTCTGTAATGAAGTATTTTTCCCTAATCATATTACTTGTACAAGCATTAAAAGTACATATGATCTATCACACAAAAAATGGAACAAATAAATTGAACAAGATCCAAAAACTTGCAAGACGTGTGAAAGTATCAGTACAGCTGATAGTATAGTGAACTACAGGTATAGCTCACAGTTTCTCAATATTTCTCATATATAGAAGACTTTTATTCTACAATTATTTTTTGAAATGGACGTGGAAAAAACAAATGGAAACTGCTATAAATGTTCGAAACATATCAGCACCCTTGGCTCCATAAAAAGACACAAATCATATTCATGCGGTATTAGTAAGACAACTACTTTTCACTCAAGAAGAGTGAACGGGCAACTATGTTTCACATATGTTGAGACCTTTGGGTCCTAACAGGCTGCAAGCAGAGCAGGCATTCATTAACACCATGTTTTTTATTTTTAAAAGTGACAAAAAAATGTAAATGCACATAATCAAAAGAATGTACTCTCTGCATGTTCTCCTGACTTGCAACAGGAGCTCCACGTTTGAGTGAATGTTTACTATGCCTTTCAGCTGTTATGTATGATCACAGAATAGTTTGGGTTAGAAGTGACTTTCAAAGGAGGTGCTCCATCCCTCTGATCATTTTTGTGGCCCTTCTCTAACAGGTCTGTGTCTTTCCTGTACTGAGGACTCCAGAGCTGAACACAGTTCTGCAGGTGAGGCATGGTGTATTTTTTCTTTTTATATGAATAACAGTTCTGCCAAATAGACAAAACAGAGAGGAAAGGCATGAGGGAAACTCACAACTGAGTAACTTCTAACCTTCTGAAAAAAAAAAGGAATCAAGTTATATCTGATCAGTGGAAGTCAAGAGTGAGGTTTTCATTCCTTTAAAAACTACATGCAGCTTAGGCATGGTCCTTGTTGGAGACAAGAATCTGCCCCACAGCCACTGACTGCTCTGGGCTCTGCTAAGTTCAGATAAGGGCAGAAGAGGTGACTGTAAACAAGACATTCTTTCTTCCCTCCCAAAGGTTCAGTGGTTTAAAAGAAAGGCCATACAAAGCTCAGTGCAAAGGAATCACTAGGAAATAAGTTATGAATATAAATTAAGGAAAACAAAAATACACAAAACTTAGGATGAAGAGTTAGGAATTAAACATATAAGAGTGTGGGACTCATTACTAGTTAAAACATGTTCCCAGGATGAGAGATGAGAAAGGAGTAATGACTGTGAAAGTTTAGATTAACTATGACAGAATAGGTAGGAGTAAGGAAGAAATAAAAGATGAACATGCAAATCCCAGTATTTAAAAGGGAACATAAGATCCCAGAATTTCACCATTCGTCACTGTGATCTTACATTTAAGATATGCACTAGAAAATTCCCCTCTAGCACAGATCTAATAAAATAAATATATTAAATAAATGTTTTAAAATTCTTTCTGCTGCATGTCTGACCACAGCAAATTCCTGGCAACTGCAGTTTGACAGTTAAAGGCAAACTGGAACTGAATACTAACTTTTACACAATGGTCAGAAAATGAAGCTCACTGTAGCCTCAGGACATGACAACTAAAACAAGTTGTCCCACAGTACTGTGTTGCCATCTACCTGCTCCAGTAGTAGACGCCTGCATTAACTCCATGTGCCAATTTCTTTCGGTCATTTTAGTTTACATCTAGCAGTGAAATTCATAAAAATGGTTAAATATAAAAACATAGATGAAATATCAAAGATTAATACCCTAATGCTCAATATGCAAGTTTGTATTAACACTGCATAAATACTTCAACTTCAACTGAGTTAATTCAGTTCTACTTAAGAATAAGTACCTATTTCTATTTATTATCATATATTCAAAGCACTTTAAAGCTCACATGCTCATCTTACTGCCATGAAATTTGGGATGCCACTCAGGCAGAACTCCAAATCTCAGGTCATTTGAGACAAGGATTCCTGAAATTGTTTCCTGGAAAACAAACAAAAAATTCAACAGCCTTTTTACATTAATCTTTCATATTCTATCTCTGCATTTTGCACACAGTTGTGAATAAAATCAGAAATTAGTCATGCTGACAGTGTTCCTAAACATGTGACATTAATAAGCTATTGTAATTTGCTCACTCTCACTTTGAGGAAATTGAAACTCTTCACTCAGTGACAAATATTAATTTAATGACACACAAGTTCTTCATTATGTTCCTCAGACTTCTAATCTGCTCACAATGTGCTGGAAAGCAGAAGTCCTTGGCCTTCTAACACAGTATTAACTTCTTCTCTCTTGCAGTAATTTGAAAAAGCTATGGCCTACACACCACCCACTGCTTCTACAACTCAACCCATTATTCCTGCATAACATAAACTCGAGTTGTGAAAGGATGCCCTCAGTTTCATGCATACATATAAGACAGGAAACACAAAGTTCAGGTACAGAACATGCCTGTATTGTAAAAAAACTGCCTTGGAGTAAGAAAAAAAACAGCAAGGAGAGAGCATCAGCTGTATGGCCTAAGAGCAGGCTGAAATATAAATAAACAAAACATCTAGAAAACAGGTATCTGGGCCTCTGTGCTGTGGGAATTGGAGAATGGCACACATACCAATCTTCTGTCACACAGGTTACTGAAGCTATTACATAAAATATCTGAACAGACAAGAACTGGCTAGATTCATCTCTCCATTAGCAACTCCATCATTCAAGAAGTTCAATAAGAATCTGCAAACCTCACCTACTGAGAACAGGTGCACAACTGACTACCCAAGAACCACACAGCTTATCGAACAACAGGGAGAGTACCAAATAAAGGGCAAACTAAGAGGTTGTACCTACGCCACACTAACTGCTGCCATCTTTGACTCAGCTGCAATACACTCCTAACACACATAACTTATATTTGGATTGTCTTTTGAAAGGGACACCTAAATTAGTCTTACAGTAAATAACCGTCAAAGTACATAACAAAAATGTTACTCCTTTTGAATTTTCCAGTCCTGTGACAGATGCACATACAGTATCACCTCACCTTCATTCACTCCCGCAATACACAGTTCACATACAGCTTCACATTCTGCCCACAATTCACCATGGCAAACACACCTTTCCGATCCACTACTAATACCATATATTTAACACAAACCAAAGTAACAAGTAACAGCTAGCTCTGTAGATAGGCACATAAATCAACAGACATACAGAGGTAGAGATCAGTCCACCCAAACTGTATATTACTATCTCAGATTATTTAAAAAGAACGAAAAAAGAAAAAAAAAAAAAAGTAATTCATCCACCTACAAAGCCCATACCATTATTTAGGTCTTTTTGTAGGTGGATGAGAGATTTCAGGGGGTATGGCTAAGGTTGTAAGCACATCTCCAACATCACTTCGTGCTAACATTCTTCTCAGCAAATCAGTCCATTACTGGACCAGTACCTCAAATGCTACTCACAATACTAAGCAGAAAAAGCAGAGCACAGAATAAATGACCCTTAGACCCTAATCTGAACTGCGGGCAGGGCAAGAAAGTAAAAACGCTAACTGCTGAGGTCTGTAGGAGATACTGATTTTATACATACTTCTATAAACCACCTGCACTCCATCACTCTCACATGCACCCTGCCATTGTGAACACTACTGCGTGTGTACAAGGCAAAGCCAGATTTATCACACAGATTTCCTTACTCGTTTAAAAACTCAGTTCAAACTCACAGGGGCAGGCCATTGTAATGCAGTGATGTGACAACAGCCTGAGACCTCGGTACACCACCGAGCTGGCTGAACACACGGGGACACCAAAGACAACGGTGCAGCCAATTGTAACGAGAGCAACCAAGAAGAAACACCAAGTATGCCCAGGCCCAGGACAGGCGCGCAGGCCTCCCGGCACAGCGGGCCGGGCTGCCCCCAGCCCGGGGCGCGGCTGCAACGAGGGCCGCTGGGCCTGCCAGCGGAGCACCGCAAGAGGAAGGGGAAGGCGAGGCCGGCGGTCTCACCCGCCCAGCCGCGCCATGCCATGCCGTGCCGTGCCGCGCCGTGCCCCGCCGCACCGCCCCACTCCTCACCCGCGTCGAGCTCCAGCTGGTAGCAGGCCAGCGGCTCCAGGGACAGCTTGTAACCCTCGAACTTGGGGTCCAGGAGCAGGCGCTTGGCCTGCAGAGAGCAGTGAGCCGCCATACCACAGCACCGGGAGCCACCGCGCAGCACCACGGGGCCGGGACCGCGGGGCATGCCGGGAGCCGTAGTCCCCATCCGCACTTCCTGTCGGTGTGTCCGTCCGCTGCCGCCGGGGTTTGGCTGTGCCGTGCTGCCGGGCGGGGTGAGCCGGTACCGACGGATCGTGGCCTGCTGCGGCCTTGCCCCGAGCTCGCAGCTCCGATTCGGCCGAGGGGGGAGACCGGGCGGGAGAGAGAGAGAGGCGCGGAGTGGGGGAGAGGAAGGGCGGCATGCGGGAAGGCCGCGCCCGCTTCAGCGGCTCGGTGAGCTACCGGCGGCCCGGAGCGAGGCGGCCCGGAGCGGCGGGTGCTGTTCTGGTGCTGATTCCGGGGCTCCCTCCGGTCGTTAGCAGTACGGGTGGGTCATCAACAGCGGGCGTGCTGTTGCCTGTAAGTTGTGCGAGTGACTTTCCTTTTGTTGTGTTAGTGACACGGATGGTGGTCAGACCCTCTTCTGCTCCGTGTCCTTTGTGAAAAACCGGGACTTCCAACATGAACAAAGATGCCCAGATGAGAGCAACCATTAACCAAAAGCTAATAGAAACGGGAGAGCGAGAACGGTAAGCAGGTTTCTGATTCCGTGCCCCCATGAAGCTAAAAATACCATCGAACATGAGCCACTCCTAGAAGTAAAGATTAAATAAACAATAAATTCTGCAAATACCTGCATGTGAAAGCCTTATGTGTTATGTAAAGCTGTCTTAAAAATCTCTTATTTTTGCCTTTTGAGCAGTTTTATGTTAGTTTTTTACTTGAAAAGCGGAGATAGGAAAATAAAGGAGGGGGTGGTTGGCTTATGAACTCTTATTTTTAAACTTAATTCTTAACCTCTTAGCTTTTTCTTATTCTGGCATTTTTTTGTTGGAAAGCTCCTGGTTCTTATAAAAATCACTATTAAATGCACTTGTTGCAGTTAAGTCTTGTTATTTCCTGATAAAGAGAATGAGACAAAGCTTCCCTATTTGATTTTCTCCTGTGTACTTGTCTCTTGTTAGGGAAATAAATATGCAATGGAACACAGCATTGGGCAAGTCATTCTAGAGATCCCAGTAAAGGCAAACAAGTGAATTATGCAGTATGGTGTGGCAGCTAGGTTTTGGCCTTTATCTTGTCTCTTAAGTCTGTTTTATTTGCATTGTAGTTACATATCTTCAGCAGACTTATAAACAGTTTGGGTTGGAAGGGACCTTCAAAGCTCATCCAGTCCAGCCCTCCTGCAATGAGCAGGGACATCTTTAAATAATCAGGTTGTCCACAACCACATTCAGCCTGGCCTGGAATATCTCTGTGGAGGGCACATCCACCACCTCTCTGGGCAACTTGTGCCAGTATTTTACCACCTTCATTGTAAAATCTTCTTTCTCACGTCCATTCTGAATCCCCCTCTTTTAGTTTAAAACCATCACCCCTTGTCCTGTCACAGTGGCTCCTGTTAAAAAGTCTCTCCCCAGCTTTCCTATAGGCCCCTTTAAAGAACTGAAAGGCCACAAGAGGGTCTCCCTGGAGCTTCTCCAGTCTGAACAACCCCAACTCTCGCAGCCTTTCCTCACAGGAGAGGTGCTCTGTCCCTCTGATCATTTTTGTGGGCTTTCTCGGGACCCTCTCCAACAGATTCATGTCTTTTCTATGCTGAGAACTACAGAGCTGCACATGGTACTCCCTTGACCTGCTGGCCATGCATCCTCATCATCATGTTACTATCCTCATAACACCATGCACCAAAAGCTCCATTTCCTTTATTTCTCAAGGCCTGTAAGAGAAGGAGTCTTCTCCCTAGGTCATCGCATAGCCCTGTGCCCAGTGTAAACTTTCATAGACATGGTGTCTACACTGTGCTCCTTTCCTGGTTGTGACCATCCCATTGGAGATTGCACAGAGCTTCAGCAGAACAAGCAATTTCTTGAAATGGTATTTGGAACTATTTTAGTCAAACAGTGAGAAGAGTTTCATCAGGACATCAAAAGCTGTATTATAAGCAAGTTTTATCAGAGCCTTTCTATGATCAGTACTAATTTTCACTTTCTTAGCTAGCTTTCAATATTCTCTATTGATATATGGAGTAGATGTATCATTGCAGCAGATTGTTATGGGTATTGTCCATTTTAACGTCTAAATCCTTTTTTCTTATGCTTATAATTGCTAACTACATTAGGAAGATAAAATACATGGTTCCTTTGTCTTCACCTAACATGAGGTAAAGTGTAACTGGGAAGAAAAACCTGCAGTTGAAAACAGTCGTATGGAATTCTTCTTTTAGAAACGAAGAGGGAAGGTCTTCTTTTGAAGGCCTGTTTTCAGGTGAAATATTTTAACTTTTAAAGTTAGCATACGTATGCTAACAGAGTAGACCTGAGCAGTTCAAGTGATTCAAGGGCTTCTACCTCTTTTCTGTGGCTGCAGCATCAACACTGCCTGAAAGAAATACTGTGAAATGAGCTGCCAACTCCTCTCAGTCCAAGTTGGTAACCTGAAATTAGTACTCATTCAGGTTCACATGCTGTTCAGCCATTTCTGCTGCTGGTCTGGGAGTTCTGTTGTGCGTAGGAATTGCAGACTTAATTGTCATTCTGAAGCATAGTTAAGCTGTCAGGAATGTTTGCTGTTTCTAACAAGTTTGTATGTTGTCTTAACAGCCTTAAAGAGTTGCTGAGAGCCAAATTAATCGAATGCGGCTGGAAGGATCAGCTGAAGGCACATTGCAAAGGTAACAGTGGTCAAATAACTAATATCTTTTGTAATCAGCTGAGGTTCTGGCCAAGTAGTAAGTCCTGGATGAAGGCTTTGCTGTGTAACACTCAATTTAAACAACACATGGGCAAGAGGAAGGTATCCCTGGCAATTGGTTTTGTATGCAAGAAAGCAGCTTGCCATCTTGGATACTTCTTTTCTGATTTGAACCTTCTTAACTTCAGGAGGAAAAGTCTTGGAATTGGTTCCCTACGTATTCATAATGATACAGCTTTTTGTTTTGAGAGGGATGACTTCCTTACCACTGAAGAATAAAAAACAAGATAGAGGAAGATGGAGCAAATACAGTGGTACGCAACTTTACAGCTTGAAAGAACTCTGTTTGCACATGGGAGACAAAGTACATTTGTACTCTTTCCAAGTACTGTTCTTAAAAGTAAGATCATCTACTTAGATGAGAGAAAAGAAGCTGATGAACCTCTAGATACCTGAATCTTTAGTTCTGAGTTAAGTATTGAGCATTGCTACAATTTACTGGCTTGTAAATTATATGAAATTTCCAAATAGTATTTCAGCAACCAGAACACTACCACATGATGAAATTGCCTTAATGCAAATAACAGATCCCTGGAGCTTTTGCTTTAGTTCTGATTTGGTCTGTTGTGCCCAGCTACTGAATATTCCATCACAAAGCTTTTCTTTTTATAGGGCTGAGTGTGTTAGATTGTTTTCATAGGTGGATTTGCAGGAAAGGCTGAAATGATCCACGCTGGCAGTTGTCTGCCTGATACCACTGCCAGAGTTTCCCCATTTCAGTAGTACAGGTAGTGGAACAGATGTTTATCTGCCTTCTCAACTATATATACTTGGCTATAGGAAATTTATATAAAATGTTTGGTTTATATTAGTACTTTGAACTGTAACTGCAAGCAGAAGTTCATTTGTCCCTGTTAAGAGCCTAACAGCCTTCAAAGGAAAGAGGAATTTGGAGCGGGTGGGACGGGGGAGTCTGTTGTTATTATTGTTGGGTTGAGGGTTTTGGGGTGGTTTTTGGTAGTTTGTTCTAGAGCTTCTTGCCATTGTGGGTTACAGTCAATAATTGAGCAATCCAGGATTATCTTCAACAGGAAATTCAACCAAGAAAAACATTTTACTAATAGTTTGTGTGATGGCAGTTTAGAAAATGGATTTAGTGTCTTGAATAATCAGTCCTATGGATACAGTTAAAAACATTCACATTGCCACAAAAAAAATCAGGTTTATGCTACTGATTGGAAGTTTCTTCTCAGCATTGACTTTGCATTTTTAGGTCTTCAAGGTACTATAAGTAGGCAGTTGTTTAAATGCTGGTATGCACTAATCATATAGCATATCTTAATCTAGCTTTTGCTGTAGATGCATATCTTCTTTCAGATATGCTTTTTTACTTTGCTGAAATATAGAGGTGTTATTTAAACCAATTAGGAGGAGTAGTGAGCATTTACTGTCTCTGTGTTCTCCCTTGCTGTATGTTCCAAAGTCTTTTTCCAGCTGTGTCTCTTTCTGCTTATCATGTAAATAACATGTTTGAAGAGGTAAGCGCTACAACACTCAAGCAATACAGACACCTGGTAATGCTCAGATAAGCGTAAACTGTGTTGTGTTGGATTCTAAAATATGAGCTGATCCAGATGCATCAGTAATTCCAAGTTCCCATCATTAAACTCATGGTATGAAGTAGAGGCTAAATCCACTGTGCAATGCAGTAGGCACTGAGTTACATTTAGGTCACATGCTACTTTATGTCCTCTGATGACCTATGTTTGCAGGTTTTGTCTCTTAATCATTGGCATAGGTTTTGTCTTCTAATTAATGTGCTAAAAGACGTAAAAATATCATTCTTGGTCGTCCCCAGATGTTATTAAAGAAAAAGGATTAGAGCATGTTACTGTTGACGATTTGGTGGCAGAAATCACTCCCAAAGGCAGAGGTAAGAAAATGTAAACATGAATGTGTTAGGAGATATATATATATATATATATACCATTGTAAATGGGAAAAATATAGATGTGCTATATGAGAATCAGGTAGCTTCAGTCACTTTCAGGTATTAACAGAATTGGAAGAACAAAAAAAGTATAGCTGCTGTGAAAGATCAGTATTAGTGACCTCACCTGGAGTATTGTGTACAGCTCTGGTGTCTTCAACATAAAAATGACATGGAACTCTTGGAACAAGTCCAGAGGAGGGCCACAAGGATGATCAGGGGACTGGAGAACCTTCCATATGAAGACAGGCTGAGAAAGTTGGGGCTGTTCAGCCTGGAGAAGGCTGTGTGGAGACCTCATAGCAGCCTTCCAGTATCTGAAGGGGGCTTATAGGGATGCTGGAGATGGGCTCTTCATTAGGGACTGTAGTGACAGAACAAGTGGTAATGAGTTCAAATTTAAACAGGGAAAGTTTAGATTGGATATAAGGAAGAAGCCCTTTACTGTTAAGGTGGCAAGGCACTGGAATAGGTTGCCCAAGGAAATTGTGAATGCTCCATCCCTGGCATTGCGCAAGGCAGGATTGTACAGACCCTTGGGCAATATGGTTTATTGTGATGTGTCCCTGCCCATTTCAGGGGGGTTAAAAGTAGATGATCTTAAGGTCCTTTTCAACCCTAACTATTCTATGATTGTTTAAAGGACAAAAGTAACAAAAGTCATTTTCTATAAAGATAAAACAGAAGTAAACCCAGTTCTTTAAGGCACCTTGCTCTCAAAATTCCAAATCTTAAGTTTCCCTATACTGTTAGTTTAATCAAGTGAACACAACTGGAGGTGACAGAAAAAGAGGACCTGAGCAGATCATTTAACTAGCAGATACACTGCTAGCTATTTAATTGCAAGATACACCAACTAGCCATGCTATAACACGAAAGGGAACTTGATTTCACAGGTTTGAAAAACAAGGGTGTTACCTTTGCTCCTTCTGTGTTTTCCAAACATGTTCAATCTTCTGGTTACTGGTTTTTAGTGAGGCTTTTGTATACATTTCCAATCTTTTCCTCTTAGCTAAGAGAGCCTTGTTAATGTCCGCTAAAAATGAAAGAATATTTACAACTTCAGCCTACTGAGTTACATTGGGCCTGTATAAAAAAATGCTGATGAGTTACACTTTGGAAAAGAAAAAGTGTATTCTGATGCAAAGAAGCTAATGTAATCTGGTTGCTGCTGTGTTTTAGGTGTTCCTCCACCTGATGTTGGCACTGGTGAAACTGCTGCTTCCCTTAGCCCCCTCGTACGCTCTAACCAACACTTGGCCTTTGGAGTTGCAACTGCTCATTACCCAGCCCCACCAACTACTCGAGCATCTGCTTCAAGTCCCACCTCTCTCAAGGGCCCCACCAATTAGAACCTACCATGCTGTGATTCAGCTTATTTCTTTATTCTGAAGGTGCAGAGTACAGACTACTCTCTAGCTCATTCTGTATCACAACTACTGCCAAAATTCCTTGTCTAAAATGAAAACTATTTTTTCTGTTTTGCTGCTTATATTGAAATTTACATGTTCCTTGTTTCCCACTGTCTTGCAATCCCCAGTCCCTTCTATGTTAAGAAAAAGATGAGTAAGAATTACAGTTCTTACATTGTCCCTTTTCTCTACAATATAACTACTTCTTAAACGTCACCTTAAAATTGGAACTGATAATCAAAAGCACTTTTTCCTTTGTAATCACCTACGCTAGTATATCTCACTTTATATATTGTTATTCCCGTATTTTCTTTCTCTTTGCTCTACTTAGATATAACTTTTTTTTTTCCTGAAAACCAGCTTTTTTCAGAAATGCTGAACAATGCTATGAAGACTGGTCATTTGATGTAAATCTTGAAACTTATTTTATGGTAAGGAATTTAACTAAATTTGAATTGGCTTTTAATTTATTGGAATGTAAGTGTACTTACCTCCAAATCTTTCCAGCATATTCTGTACTTCACCCCTACAAAACAGCATTTAAAATTTTTATTCGCCAATTTTCTGACTTTAGAATAAGACACGCTATATATGCTTAAAACTCATTTTATTCCCATGCCTATTACTTGTAAGCAGTGAAGCAGCTGCTACTGAAAAATGGAACTCCTTTTCTTCTCCTGTGAGAGGTCTTTTTTTTAGACCAATCTGATTTAAAAAAAGAAAAAGATAAATAATAACAGGGTTGTTTCTACAACAACTTTAAGATGATGACACCAGCATGTAAGACACTGGTACAATATCTGACAAGTCCAAAAACGGACATAGTGGGTAAAAAAGTGTTTATCTTTGTTTTATATCATCTTCTCCACAGGATGTCACTTCTTTTTTACTCTTCAAAAAGGAAAAAAAAGGATCTTCAACTCAACAGCTATAACCTTGCTAAAAAATATTTCAACATACACCTTTTTATTACATTAATGCCCATAATATTGCATTTCATAAGATTTATCTATAAATAGAATGTGTTTTTCATGCAATAGTTGGATTAAAGTTCTGTTAGTATGTTCTGACAACTAAGATCAGAGGAGAGAAAACTAATGAAATTATCAGCAATCTCGGATATATCTTAAATCATCTTCTGAAAGAAACAAGAATTTTAAGAATTTACATAATTATATAATTTCTTTTATGCTTGTCCAAAAGTGTCTACGAAAAATCTGCAAAATTACTAATTTTAAAGTATTCCTTTTCTTTTTAACCCACAACTATTGTGTTATCGGTAACCTGATTTTTGAATCAAATACCACAAAGGGCATAATGAATAACCAAACTTGGTATCTATTTAAGACTTGCTTATTTTGAAAGACAAAAATAAAACAAAAAATCCTAATAATCCTTACCCTACATCATCTGGAACCACGTGAGTAGTCACCAAAGGTCTTTTCTTTCCATGCTTGTCCATTACTGGTGTTTCACCTTAATGCAGATTTTAAAAAGATTTACAAAAATGTATTTTGTTGAGGTTATTTGAATTATTAAAAGTGTAGTTACTTTTCTGTAATGCTACTCCTATGAATATGTCTCATGAATCTCAGTTGCCATCCATAACACATGCAGCTCCTAAAATTTTAATCTGGATTTGACATGGTGGTGAATTATTCTGCAAGGCTAGATTTGAGCTGGCATTGCCTTCGAGTTCCTCCGGGCTGATCCCAACCAGTTGTAGTTTCTTTGTCCACAACTACACAATTATTCCCAACTCACAATGTAACAATCATCAGAAAGGGAAAATAACCTAAAAATTGAAAAAGACTTATCTGTAAAATTTCGTGTTACTGTAAAATATGCATTGAGATTATGTAGTCTGACATTTAAAAAAAAATTAAAATCACACAGATATTTATCTTCCTTCAAAAAAGAAAAAAAATCCTTTGCTGTCAGATTTCTATTAATAAGTTGAGAGACATTTAGTCTGAATGAAGGAAGAAGGGGAGAAATTAAGAGAAACAAACACAGAGATAACTGCTGAAAGACAAAAATCCAGAAATAGTTACATCAAACTTTACAGAAACCTATCACATGATAAGCAAGAACTGAGTTTTAAAGAAAAATCCACCTTTTTATATGGCATTTCCTCAAAACTAAACAAGAAACTGTTGATGAATTTTCTTTTTCTTTCCTTAGCTTTATATGCTCTTTCTTTTCTTCAGCTCAGATTCCTTATAAAGTACTCTTAACCCTGCCAGCATTAAGACTCCAACTACCCTACCCAGCTCAGTACTCCATAGAAGTTGAGCTCTTCTGTTCAATCCTCACCTCGCAATGCTGTATGCAACCAGGTGATAGAAGGATATGGCATTAAAATAAGGTAACAAAATCACATGACATAATCCTACTCTTAAAGACTCCACCTGTAAGTTTAAGACATTAATAGTGCAATAGACAGAGCTATTCTACTTTGTTCTCTACAAAATTCTATTAAAATTATATACTAGGAGGTCAATTTGCAATAGGTTCATAATAAACATGAACCATGCTTACACAAACACTCGTTAACACAGAAGTCTCTTCATTAATAGTCAATAAATGCTATTAACTTCAGGTTTTTTAAAAAATACTAAAAAATTACATAAACACCTTCTCTAATATCTTCCTCAGATCCACTCAGCTCTTTTCTTTCCTCCTGAAAGTCATAGGCAGGTATGGCTTGATCTTCCTGTGCTGGTTTACTAGCTTTTCCTCCATGCTTTCTTCCTGAGGGAGCCATAAGGTTTTCTTCCTACCAAAGCAGTATGTTGTATTTGTTAACTTTCCCCACAATATTTTGAAGATAAATTATGTTTCCATGCTTACGTTGACCTGTTATAGACACCCTTGTAAACAGTTTCCACCTGTCAGGATATTCAAGCAAACTGCTTCAGTTTTGAGGTAATCCAAAGGATTACGCATCAGTAGTGGTGTTAAGAATAAATACCAGGGCCAGTAGGCACATACTTGGTCCTGCTGAAAAACAAGGAAGTAAATGATGCACTTCCTTATGATGCCTGTGTCTCTGCTGCTAAACAAAGTGAAACTTTAAAGTGCATTTGTATATTTTATCTGACATACAGTTTCCTTTGCGCTGAAAATCAATATACAAAGCAGAACTCCTCAGCCCCCCTTGTAGACTGTAAAACAACTTGCTGCCTCACAACCCCACATATCCTTCACCTATCCTGTGTAGCTACCTGCTTCAGCCAACTCAAGTATCTTCAATCTACAGTTGTGTACTTAACAACTACTTTTCAGAGAAACTCGCCTCTTTTTCACCCTGCCTAGAGATGTAAAAGAAACCAACATTTGTGTGCATTTCCTGTGTGGGTCTTTTCACCATGGGGCCCACCTGTTCCTACCTCAGAGCAGGAAGGGATACAAACCTGCACATCACACCAGGTTTTGGAGGGAAGCCACTGAGATGTCCTAACCTTGTTCGTTACCCTCCACCCAAACACCTTCCATCCCCTGCATTGGACCCTTCTCTACTTTCATCCTCACACAGCACCCATCACAGCCGCTGCCTCTGCACAAGGAGGAGACCCGACCAGCGGCAGGGAGAGAGAACACCTCACACACACACACCCCAGAGCAGAGAGCACACCGCACCCAAACCACTCACCCTGGCTCGTATAGAGCCCCTCGCTGCCCTTGAGCCTCCCTCGCCCTTCCCGGTGACAGAGACGGCCGGGAATGGCAGTGAGCAGTGCCACCTCAGCAGCTCCCTCCCCTGAGGAAAAGGCGGGAAAGCGTACGGACGGCATAGCAGGGCGCGAGTGCATGCGCACTAACACCACATCCCCACCCGGGGCCCTCAGGAGCTGCATCTGCCGTCAGGGGAACACGTCGTGCAGGGTCAGCATTAAACTCACCTACTTTTATCTGATTTCATTCGTTATTAATAGAAATGGCTTTAATTTCTATTAAAAGAAAAAGAAAGCCTTCAAAATAAGTTGTTCTAGTGTATGTAGGGCAGGGGGTGATGCAAAAGGAGAACTTTTCCCTAAGTCAGTGCAAACCAGCAATATTTCTCAAGGCAGATCAATTTCATGAACTACATGTTTTATTATTGTTGAGTTGTTTTGGTTGGGGGGGGGGAGTTGATGTCTGTTTGTTTTGGTTGGGTTTTTTTTTTTGTTTGGGTTGGTTTTGTTTTTTCCAGCTTTTTCTACAGGCCTCACAGGAGTTTCTGTCCTTAGCCAGTTAAAGTATTTTTACATATCACTTATAAAGACAAACAACATTTGTTTTTGTATAAAGACAAACTTGTATAAAGACAAACTACAATATATACATATATATATACTATATATATATATCAACTTAAAAAGGCAAACTGCAAAACCTAAATAAAACA
>JBCJKH010014588.1:0-15084 GCA_039877255.1 Loriculus beryllinus | reverse complement strand
CATTGTGGCTTCTTTACTGTTGCATCTTCTGCATCATTAGCCAAGCTCAGCAACAGACTCTTGTCTGCTGTTAGGGAGGCCCTTATCACTATTAAGAAGAAACTGAATTACCATGGAGTGGTTAATAAGACGCAGCATTGCTGCCTTTCATGATTGTATCAGGAGTCTCATGATTATCTTTCTTCTTTTTTTTTAATCTTAGATCCTGAAGTACTGTCATTATGTGGAAGGCACTCCCTTTCATGAGGCTAAAAATGAAATGCAAATAAAGAAACCCTGAATATACATGCCACAGCTTTTAAAGCAGTTTCATAGGAGGGAGGGATTGAGTGATGGTTTTTTGTACTTGAGATTGGAAATACTACAAAGTTTTGTCAAGCTGGAAGAAGCAGTGAAGCATCTCACATAGGCACAGCTCTATACCTTGTGCATATTTGCCTTGTCAATTGAGTCCCTGTGTCCTGGGTAGCATCCTTCGTGTCCCACACATTTGGAACTTCGTGCATTGCTGCTGTGGCCACAGATGGTTTTGCAGAGGCTGTTCCTTCTCCCAGAGCTTGGTCAGATACTGGGCTGCTTCACCACTGTCAGCCAGGTACTGTGTGGGAATAGTAGTTGTACTCTGACCATGGCTTCCACTAACACCACTGCTCCCTGGCAGCGTTTCCTACCTTGTCCCAAATGCAGCCAGCTGTCAGAGTGAGGGTGCACTCGTGGCAATGTGACTGTGGGTTTGCCAGCACTGCTCCAGCTTCTGCCTGAGCCTCTGGCAGAGGCTGCTGTAGGGATCATGGCTGTCCCCTGTCCCCTCTCACCCTTCTGCCAGTCTGAACTGAACTGAAGCAACAGAGGAGCTGGCGTATGTCCCCTCTGCTGTCACCTTCTAATAACTGTCAAGGAGGGATGGAGTATGTGGCTCTGGATAGTACAAGGTAGCTGTTACACCTAGAAAATGCTCAAATCTCTATCATTAAAACATTTCCAGGCGTCTTAGCGTGCTGTAGATATGCTGGCATGCACTAGTAATGTTTTCTTGAGCTGTGTTTCAGTCGGGGGAGAGAGGGAAAGGAGGCAAATTTCCCTTGAATACTGGTGGGGAAGCAGGATAGCAGCACATATTCTGTCCTTGGAGTAGGTCAGCAGCCCTCCTTCGCTGGCTTTTAGCCTGGAAAGAGAGACCCATACAGTAAAACAAGGGATCTGAGTTTGTCCATTCTTTTTCTTTGTCCTCCATGGTTAAATACGGGTTATCCATTACAAACAGTTGTTTGAGGAGGAAGGAATGTTGAGATCAAGTAATCAAATTCTGCCAGGGTTACTGCATCCATTGAATAAACACAGTGAAAGATTTTGATGCTACTACTGTGCTTAAAACGCTGTATTTTCCCCCTTCAGACCAGTAGTAATACTGCCAGAAACAACTTCACTGCAGCTACCACCATTAATACCAAACTTGTGCAATGTATCTCCTGTTAAATCTGGAGTGCTGAGAGCAGAGTAACCACACAAATCATTCCCTTGAAGGTTTGGGTTTGCATTGGCAGCTGAGTTGGTAAGTGCTGAGATAAAAGCCCTGCCTGGAGCACCCCATATTAACCAGCCAGCCATGTGAAATGCATCCATTTATTTAAATAAATCTTGCTGTTACTTGGCTTTGAACAAGAGCACTTTTTTCCTTTGTGGTTTCTTTAGATAATCGCAAGCTCAAATGTAACTGCTCCTTTCCAATGTCTTCTGGGCAAAGGTGGTTCTAGCACTGTGGTGGGAAGTATAGGCTGGTAACTGTTGGAAAGACTTGTCTTTGCAGTGCTGTATACATGATACATGACAGCAGCAAAACATATCCCAGAGAGTGCCGCAGTGTCTTCATTAGAAGTCTGTTGAGCAGTGAGATGGCAAACTGGGTTATGAATGTACAATTATTTGCGTTATTCAAGAGGAGAAGCAGCAACACTGAGCACCAGGGTGAGATAGCAAAGGTGCTGAGTAGAGTGAGCGACAGCAGATGAGGTTATGTGTTAAACAACTGCAAGATGAGGGCTACTGGAAGAATGAACTATTCAGAAGCAGCTCTGGCCTCTAAATTAACTAAGATGATGCAGTGAAATGACCTGTGGGCAGCTCAATAGGTGTTTTTGTTCAGTGCACTGAAACAATTCAAAAAGATGTACATAATTAAAGGCTGAATCAAATCATAGAGTCTGAAATAGAAAACATTGCTTTTGTTCAAAACGCTTGAGGCAGCCTTTGAGGAAGCATGTTGTTTTCATTGGGCTCTATCCCCAAAAGCCAGAGCTGGAGTAAGGGTTTGTAGATGGCCAGTGGAGATGCTTACACATGAGAAACGGCCATGGTATGAGGAAAGGCTGGAGGGGCTGGAACTGGGTACAGAGGAGATAGCGAGGACATCAGAGTTACTAAAGTTAATGATAGAAGCAGTAGCTGCACTCATACATCTCCTTCCTACATGTGTGCCCAGGGCACATGGGTGATTCCTTTGGGCTGGTCATGTTCTCACCAGACGATGGGGAGCCCACTGTTGTGAAACAGGTGGGGAAGCGTGGCTGTGAAGCCCAGGGCAGGTGAGGCTGGCCAGAGAAACATGGAGGAGGAGGGAGGGCGATAGTTCAGTATCCATCTCTTCTTTTGCACTGAGATGTATCCAGAATCCAGGAGAGCATCACTGCTGTGCCGGCGCTGGGGGTGCCCATGCACCTGCTCTGAGAAGGGTCTTGAGGCAGCTTTCCCTTGAGGCTTCGCTCTCCCTTCACTCACATGCTGTGGTTCAGACCCACGTTCTACTATGCCCAGCCAGATCTGCGATGCAGATGCTGCTATAGGAACATGTGGAAGTAAAATTAGACCCTTGTGAACAGTTGATTTTTATCTTCCTCCCACCAGTGGCTCTGTGGCCCACTCTTGCTTTTGCTGAGCTCTGTCTCTGTGGAACAACAAAACCACCCTCATTCCAAGTGCTTTCTTTTTTCTCCATTTGTTTCTTTTTTGTGTAACAAAGACTTTCAGTCGGTACTTTGCAGAATCATTTAATGTTGTTTGGTTTTAATCTGTTGTGTGATTAAAATAGATTAATGTTGTAGTAACATAAAAACCCTCAGGGGGGTTTGTTCTCTTTGTAAATATTCTCTAGGATCTCTTTTGTCTTCTAAACTGTGTGTAGGGAGAGTATTTAACGGGACCTGGGGAGAAAAGGGCCACGTTTTAAACTTAATATAAGAATTTAATTTTTAATAGGTTTCATTTGGGGGTATTCATATTGGAGTGGAAATTAAAGTGTCTAAATGCTTTGTGTGTAAGCTAGTGGAAAGTCTATAAAGCGATGTGCGGGTAAAAATCTACCTTTCCTTCTTTAGCTGATCTTAAACCCATGAAATTACAGAAACTATTGATCGATGTAGTTCGCTGATACTTGAACTGGTTCTGCAAACTTGCCTTTGAGTTGTCTTCAGCTGACACGGAGAGGGTTTACTCTGCAGAGAGCCAAGTGACCTTCCCTCCAGCAGATCTCATTTGTCCCCATATGCATCTCTGGAGGGTTGTGCAGACGATGGAAAGTTATTACAGGAATTAAGTCACTGCTAGTGTGTTGCCAGCCATATGGACAAGCGAGGAGTGCCGAGCCAAGCTGCTTGTGCTGCACTGGGGTTTATTCATGTCGGAGTAAAATGGCCATTGTCACTTGAACTTTTTGGATGAGAACGGTGTAAAGAAGCATTAGTTGCTTCCTAAGTGTACTTATGTTCTATGGGCTTTACCTGGGAGTAAAGGCTCTGCAGTTTTATTTCAGGGTTAGGGGAGATTTCTGCTTAGTGTTACTGTCGAATGACTGGCTTTAATCTAATCAGCCTGATGGGGAGGTGGGAAGCTCAGCTGCAGGCAGCTCTCCTTGAGTTTTGTACACTGCTAGTCCAGAGACTCTTCTGTATTACACCTTGCAAAGGAGACTGTAGTTCTCTTCAGCTCATCACACTGGAGCTTGCTTTTGTATTCGATTGCCATTCCCATCCATGAAAGAGCATCATGGTTTGAACTGCTCCATCCTTCCTGGTGCAACATCCCCACTGCAGAACTGGCTCCTAATGGCCATGGGCCAGGCTGGGCCAGCCATGCCAGCAAAAGATGCTTGACACAGCAGGTGTAGACAAGCTGGCTGAATTAGTGGTTAGGCTTGTGTGTCTAAATCACAAGTTTGTTCCATTTCTTTGCAGCTGGTAACTTGCACAAGTTTATAACTAGTTGGTGCCTCAGTTTTGTGTTCGTAAAGCAGGGGATGCCGAGGTGCTTATGGCAAAACCCCAACTGCAGCTAATGACCCCCTCTAGCAGCTGCAGCAAGACACAGCAGTAATCCCTGCTGCATATACATTTCCAGGTCTGTGAGATTAGTTTAATACCTCAGCTTTATCTTGGCATTATGGACTGCTTTCTGTCTTCGTGTGGAGGCATCAGAATGTTCTCCGGCTCTTTTGTAAGATTAAGCGCTTCCCCTGGCATCCTAACAAGGAGGAAATTTAAGGAACAAGAGTATTTAACTTAAAGCTAATCTGGTCTTTGTGAAAGCAGGAGGATTAGACCATTAAGTTTTACATGCTGGCAGGTTTATGCCACCGATGGCACAGATGAACGAAGCACTGTGGAGAGGCAAGCTGGAGGTTGATGGTGTATTGGAGCTGGAAGGAGGAAGGAGAGCATTCACAAAGCAGAGTCTGCAGGGCTTTGCCAGGCAGCAAGGGATTTAGAGTCCACACAGGAGCTGCGATGTGGCTATAGGTCTGTTCCACAGAACTGTGTCTTTCGTTAAGGAAGAACATAATGTGTGGAAAAGGAGTGGGCAAGTCTCTACCCTTCCTCACACCGGGTTCATTGAATGGGCATGTGAGTCCTGAGCAATGCTACTGTGTTCCTCCAGCATCACCTTCTGTACATATTTCCTGGACCACAGAGTTTTGTGTCTCCTAAAACCTTATGTATATCTGTAAACTTGCTCTGTATCTAGAATTCAGTTCTAAGCCTTACTGGAAGGAGGGTAGTTAAGAGAAAATGCTTCATGAATTCATTGTGGCACCACCTTGTTCCTTTTGAGGATGAGTTTTTAAACACTTTCAACAGTTTCCAGTGAAACTGGTGGCTGTTGGTAAATGTTCAACTGTCTTCTTCCTCTTCTAGTCAGAAACAAACAGTAAGCTTGAAGTGAGCGCTGGAGAGCTTCCAGCACAAATGGCAGACTTCACACCTCTTGGGAGCAGGAGGGGTTTGGATCCCTTCTGAAGGGGAGTGTGAGAAGCAAGTGTGGGGCCCTACCTGCCTCCAGAATTATTTGCATGTGCTGTTCTCCCTCCTTCCCTCTGAATACATTTGTCAGCCCTGCTTTGATAATAAGCAAAGGAAATCCTCCACACTTGCACCAAAACAGAGCAAATTACTACATTTGTATATGTATGTTCCTGTGCAAAGGTATGCACATCCACGCACACATGTATACGTGGTAAATATCTATGTTACAGTGCACTGATCTGTTCAGTGGAGCTCTTAATAGCTTATTTCTAAATGTTAATGGGCCCACTTGATTCTCTGTGTGTTTTCTGTGTTGCTCTGCAGATTATTATAGCTTCAGCCTTCTGCATATTATACAAGGGTTATATATGTTTATAAATTAGTCGTCATCATCAGGGCCTAACGGCAAACTAAACAAACGAGCTCAGAATGTGATTATAAAATGCTCATGGCTGTCAGCCTCACTGAGAAGTGAATCCAGGTAGGTGCTTTTCAAATATCCCAGTGCAGAGCAAGGAGTAGTACAAGCAAATAAATGGTTATAGCTTACATTTCCTTACTCATTTATTCAAATGCATCTGTTGAACCACAGTGAAGAGCACTGGCATTCTGCCAGGCTTCAATTTAACCTTTTTTTTAATCCTTAGCATTATTCTCACGGAATGAATACAGAGAGGCCTTAAGCAAGAGCTGATTCTTGTTTTACGGCAGCCCCTGCCCTGAAAAGAGCAGGGACAAGCACAGACCTAACTGTATCCTGCAGGAGCCAGAGCAGAACTTTAATCTTCTAGTCCAGTGCACTGTCCCTGAATAGTGGTGATTTTCCATAGTTCACATCATTTTCTCTATATATTTGGAGATGTTACAAGATCAGTTTTGCCCAATACATCCTTAAGGGTTATTGCTAAAAGCTTCTCATAGCCTTGTAAGAAATATGTGCTTTGGCATATCTATTACCTATTAAACCTGGCGAAATAAGAGTTTACCTATGTCATAACAAATCAAGCCTGGGCCAAAACAGCTGCAAACCTTCTGTAAGGCTTAATGAGCTCTTGCTGGCTTGCCGTGGTCCAAACAACTTGTTATTGTGACTGTTGCATAGTGCAGAATTACATTATCGAAACTGCTCTTAAAAAGACAAGACAGGGTGTCAGGGAAACTGATCCCCCTCTGCAAGGAGCATGTGTGGCACAGAACTGTGCTTTATTTCCATGGTAATTCACTTTATAGGTGTATAATCTTTTGTAATTCTGGTATGATTAAACAGAGCTAATAGCAGAAGGTGGTTTTGTTTATTCCTAAAGTCCCTTTAAACGAAATCACAGGGAGAGAGGAGAGAACAGAGAGAAAGGAACATTCCATATTTCTCTTACCCTTTGCATAAGGCACCCTGGATCCCAAAGTGAAGCAAAACAGGGGAGTTTGGAAATTTGGGGAGTTAAAGTCCTGCCTTTCAGAGCGCTTCTCAAACAGGCTTGCACTTACCATCGTAAAAAACATCAGTATAAAATATCTGAACTAGAGCAAATTGAACCATTTGGTGATTCTGATGCTTTCATCTGAAGCCTCACGCCTGCAAGGATGTGAAAAAGTCAATAACATGAATTGGAAGCTATTGATTACTTTGCTGGGCTGCTGTTGAAACATCATATGTGCTTGATTTGGTCTCCCAACACTCAGTAAACGTTTGGTTTTAGTTTCACCTCCCTTTGTGAGAAGAATTGGAAATACCATAAAACTGCAAGTGGGTCTGTGGGATTGGCTTTTTTCCTCCCTGATTTTAAAGTATTTTTCTTAAACTGAAATAAATGTTATTTGTAAAAAAGCCCCCCTCACTCCAAGATGGATATTTCATGCCACAGATGGGCCTATTCTGAATT
Source organism: Loriculus beryllinus (assembly GCA_039877255.1). NCBI lineage: Eukaryota > Metazoa > Chordata > Aves > Psittaciformes > Psittacidae > Loriculus > Loriculus beryllinus. The sequence goes on along the minus strand of JBCJKH010014588.1, from coordinate 7,913 downwards.
TCCTTTGTAAGGCACTGAACCTTCTGTTCGACACTGCCATCTGCAGCCCCGTGGATTTTAAGACATTTGGATAAGGCCCATCCCCATCAGCCAGGCTGGGGGGCCGGGCCTCTGCTCCTTGGACACAAAGCCAGTTATGGAAATGTCCTGTTTTGCTGCTGCCTCTCAGCCAGGACCTGTCTTGCCACCCAGCTTAATTATAGCAAGAGATCTAAATGAAAGTCTCAACTGGGAGGCAGCTTGGGGTCAAAGTCTGTGATGTGGAAGTTTTAAAGGCTGCAGTGCTTCGTGAGGTCAGTTGTGTTGATCCCTGAATCCAAAAGAGCACCATGTTACCCAACATCACAAGTGTGCAGCTGCCTTTGCTTTGTACTGCTGAGCACTTCATAGAATCCCAGACTGGTTTGGGTTGGAAAGGGGCCTTAAAGCTCATCCAGTTCCAACCCCTTGCCACAGGTGAGGACACCTTTCACTAGGCCATGATGTTCTACCTGAGGCAGATAGCAAGAGAGAGGAAAAAAAAAGAATAGGGATTATTGTGGGTATTTGCAGAACTGATTTGACTGTAAGATTATTCCCAAGAATAAAAATATTTACATCCCAGTTGGTTAAAAATCTGTCCATGATGTCTATTTGTTTAGTGAGCAGTAATTACCCAACTCGGCTCCTCCTGGTAAAAGACCATTCAGTGTTTGGTTAATTTCCAAGATTCAAACATTTTGCTTTAAATTCTTGGTATTGAGATGGAAACATCCTCAGGCTGGTTTGCTAACGCAGTGTTATGAAAATGCACGCATGCAGAAGTTGGGGTCGCTGTGGTCCTGCCAGGGCATGACCATGCAAAGTGATGGAACCCAAAACACCGTAGCCCTGAGTGAGTCAAGCTGCTAGCAGGGGCAGACGGAGATCAGAAACCAAACCCCTTCATCCACAGCTCTTCAAACCCCTGAGCTCATCTTTCCAGTTTGACCCTGACATGGTTAAGTGATCTTAAGTGTGTGTTGCAAGTTAAGCACATGCTGTAACACTGCCTTAAGAAGGATGTTTTCCCTCATCAAAGGCCTTTGAGAGGAGGAACAGAGCAGGGAAAATACAATAACATGTGAGTTGTTCAGCTGTTGAGGTCAGAATGAAAGTTGAGCAATAAAACCTTTCTCAATGTCTCACCTATGCTAGGTGGAAGATGTTCAGATGCTGCATTCCAGGCTGGCTGTGCAAAGTGCCAAGCCAGTGGAGGCTTCATTGAAGGAGGCTTTTCTGCCTTGTTATCTCCAAGCCACTTATTCCAATAACACGGAAATCCCTAGCTGCAGAGTTCAGGCTGTCTGAAGGCGAGTTGCTGGTTCTTGCTGGAAGGGTTTGGAGCACAGGCTGTTGCTGGAGCTTTGCAGAGCTGTTGAAATGATGGCATGGTCATAGAATGCCAGACTGGTACCTGTTGTAGACAACACTGCAAGTGTCATGTCTGCCTCTTGATGTGCCAGGAGCTCTGGTGTGATGTTCTCTGTGCTTGTGGGATCTTGAGTTTTCTTTGTGGTGAGCAGCAGAGGTGGAAGGATGTTCATGGGAGGAAAGCAGAGTGTGGCCTCTGGTTCCTTCAAGCGCCTCAAGCACTTTCCAGAGCTCCATCTGTTCAGCATTTAAGTTTTGATGTAAAAAAAGTTAGATGAAGTTAGTTTGCAGTGTTCTGGAGAATTTGTAATGCTGGAATGGAAGATAGCTTCTCATTTCCCTGCCTAACACATTTAAATGTAACAAAAGGAAACGGTGAGTAGTAAAGTTCCCTGGTGCAAGAGAATGTTAAGGTAAAGAGCTTTTGGGGGGTCAGGGGATTATTGGATGTTTATAGATATAATAAAGACATTCTCACAGTGCCACCAGGTGGGATAACAGCTTGCTAGAGGGAGGAACCCTCAAGGGTCACTGTGTTAATCAGCCTCTTGCTGAGGGGGCTTGGAAGAGCTTTCCTCGGGTGCAGGTCATGGGTAAGTGCTGCATTCACATCATCCCACTGCACCTGCAATGTGAGTCAGAAAGCAAATACCATCTGAAATGGACCATTGATGTTACACCTCTCATGTGGGCTCTGTGCCCATCTGGGATAGCTGTTGTCTGCTTTCTCATCTCCTGTGGGATGTGTTTTGCTGACCTGACATTCATGCAGGTGCCTTCTGGAGACAGAAGTTAAATGTGGAACTGTGTTTATTTAGAGGAAACACTCGTGGTTAATGGCACAAACTATTTATACATAGAAAGAGTCTTTGCTTTTAGTACTGGAAAACCAGCTGCTGACACCATGGGGCTGTCCTGGGTTAGCCCTGTGATTCCTTCCCTCCTCTGATGTTGCCACAGGGGGGCTGGACCCCACATGGGATAAGCTTGCCGTGCTGGCAGCCCGGCTCTGTGCCACACATCCTGTATATCCCAAATGACAGCTGAGCAAACTTATGAAATCCCAATTGAGGATGATTATATTGGTTGTGAGGATTAGCACAGCAGGTAGCTGTTGGCACAGGGCAGGGCTTGGGCCGAAGGGTAAGTACACATTCCTTTTATTATTGCAGCTAATGGGAATCTGCCAGACTTCGAAGCGCAGAAAAGCCTCACTGGCCACCTGTGAGCTAATTACATAGATTTGCCTCATTCTGTATTTCAGCTCACTTGGAGCCCGTAATCTAATTTCCAAACAGAGATGAGAAGAGTGAACAATTCATTTTCTACTTTACATGGCTGTGCTGGTAAACTTTTAATCCCTTTAGAATTACAGTTCCTTGCAACATGGAGGTAACACCACAAAGTCTACGTGCAGGGCTTGAGTCTTTGAATGCAGCAGTTGCTGGATAATAATGGGCTTCAGCGAGGCACAACGTGAATCAAAATGAAAGGAGCATGGGATGTTTCTCAGATGGTATTTTGAAGCACAGACGGGCTAAAGATTTCAGGTTGTGTAGAAATCTCTGGGTTTTGGACTGCACAAGTACCCTGCAGCAGTCAGGGTTGTCTTCAGCTTCAGGCGTTGCACCCCAGTGTTGGGGTCTTTTCTGCATGTAGGACACTATTGTGTCACTCTTGCATCCTACCAGCTAATCAACCATTTCATAGTTACAGTGGAAGCGTGTAGACCTTCAAGGCCAGGATGGATGTGGTTCTGAGCAACCTGGTGTAGTTAATGATATCCCTGTTCATTGCAGGGGGTTGGACTAGATGAGCTTTGAAGGTCCATTCCAACCCAATCTATTCTGTGATTCTACGTGTGTGGCATATTTGGCTTTAATCTGGTCTTCATTGCTCACCATTTATTTTGGGACCAAGGATATTTAATCATAATTTAATCCACATCTGAGCTAACATTGAGTTAGGGGTGCTCATGTGTGCTGAAAGCCCAATGTTTTGTTCATGGTGGTGTGTTTTAGGATGTGTTCTTGTGGATGCTTCTCATCCAGTTGCTCTATCATAAAGAACACACCACCAACATGCTGTTCCATTGGTTTCATTAGGGACAGGTCAATCAGTGAGCATTTAGTGAAGGTGAGCACTGTACTTCTGACGTATGAAGGACTTTTCACACCAATTGAGTGTCTTTTTAGTGATCTGTGTGGACAGTGCAGAGATTATCCACATTATCATGCTGCAGTTGAACTGGGGACCACTTAGTTCAGGTAACTGGGACAAACTAGTCAATGTTCAGTGGATGTGAAGAGCAGGCTGGGAGAGCCATGGTCAAGAAAAGGAGGTGTCAAGGCAAAGCAAACCTTTGAGATTAATTCCATAGGATCTCTAACTGAGGTAGAGAAGACATCGGGAGGTCTTTGGACAAGAAAAGGCCTACACTTCATTATGCAGGAGATGGTGATGCTCCTTTGTGAATGGCTGTAAGAAAGAGCAGGAGGCTTTTCAATTTCTGAATTATCATATGAGCTTTAGTGGAATATCACATTCCTGTTTATAAAATGCTATAGAATGATGTAAGAACAAAACTGACGCTTGCTAAAGAGGCGTTATCATGCCTTTTTCTCAAGTTCATGCTCTTTTCTATTTTTAATTTCTATAAAGTCTTTTAAGTCCTCTACCTCTGTCTCGCACAGGAGGATTTGGTATGCAGAATCATGTTTTGCGTGCAAAGAAAAGCTTCTAGTAACTGTGGTGCTGTCAAAGCAATCAGACACAAAACGGAGCGATAGCTCTTCAGTTCTGATACAGCTCTAAATTTAAACCTAGTCAATAATTCAGCCATTTCCTCCCCCCCTTTTTAAAATATAACAAATTCATGGAATATGTTTGAGAGCAATACAAGGAAGTCAGACAATTTAAAAAGAGATGGGCATTACTGGGCATGTATAATGTAATAGATAAAATAGAATAGACAGATTCAGTAAGACCGTTTGTTGACCGGCAACATTGAAATCTCATTTTTGCATTTACTGATACGACCCAGACCAAAAGAATTCTTTTTTAAGTGATGCTGTGTGAGAGCAGACAGTTGGATAATATCAGTCTTTTTCTCTGCAGCTTTGGAAACATGAGCAAATAGTGCCAAGCATAAGAATACTGTGAAGCAACACTGGTTGGTGGAGTTGTGATTTGTTTGCTCACAAAGTTTTCCTAGAGACACTAATGGCTTAAAATAGTTGTAATTTAAAGTGGGTATTGTCATGGTCGTGCTGCGCTTCATCTCAGTGTTAGCACAGAGGCAGTGGAGGTTTAAACTCTCTGCTTATATTGACATCATGCCTTTAAAAACAGAAGAGGAAATTCTTGGCTCTGAAGAGCAAACTCACAATGGAAGCAGTGGTATGTGTCTGGTGAGTTATGGGTATGACATCTCTTGAGGGGAATAAATGTGTTACTTTGCTGTATAAACATATCACACAGATCTTTTTTGTCCTTCATGTATTAAACTGAGCTGTCAGGCTAAATTCGATTAGTGTTCATAAGGTGATACTTTTCAAGCTGCTTTTGAAAGCTGGTTTTGTTCAAGCTCATTCAGGTAATGCTGTCACATAGAGCAGGATGAGCAGATGTCATGAGCATTGGAGGGAATATTGCAGCTCTATGGCCAAGGCAAATTGAGAGCAGGGAGGGGGGGCAATGGATGGATAAACCCAATATATTTTCCTTCCCTCACCCTGCGATGGAGTTAACCTTGTGCTAAGGTTATCCAGCTCCCACCACGCTTCTGCTCTGCCCACTGTGTGGGTAACAGGGCGTTTGGGTCACAGCCAGAAGAGAAGAGGGGAAAATGCTTTTCTGAAGCCAAACCGAAGTGGTCTAATGGATGGTGTCCCTGCCCACAGCAGGAGATTGGAATGAGCTTTAAGGTTCCTTCCAACCCAAACCAGGCTGGGATTCTTTGATTCTGTAACTGTTACCAGTAAAATGCAGCTAAAGAAAGGAGAGCAAAGAGTTGCGTTACTTTTGTCATGATCTGTTTGCAACATGGTGTTGGATTAAGAGCAGCTGAAGTCTTGAGTCCCCCATCCTGAGTTGTGAAGGCAAAAAGCAGCAGTCACACATGATCTAAGGGTGCCTGTGGTAGCTGGAGCTGGAGAGAAGTGTTAGAAACCACAGAGAAATCTCACCGGGCTGAGAGAATAGGGATGGAGAGTCAGGCAAGCTCAGAGCAATGCACATTATACCAAACCGTGCAGGTGCTTACAGACCTTGTGGGGCTCTGAATTAGATGGGACAAGTCAAGGCAAGAAGCTGAGTTTAACACAGAGCTTCACTCACAGCTGCAGCTGCAGGCTGGGGACAGGCGTCTTGTGGGAGAGGAATACTGTGGTGAGAATGAAATGCTTTGGTATTAATGGGGGTTCAGCTTCTGAGGACTGGGCAGTATTGTCAGGGCTTCTGAAAGTTGCAGAAACCCAAGAGGTGTGACAGGATAGCAGGAAAAATAACAAGTGATCAGGCATGTGGAAAAATTCTCATAGGAAGAAAGTGGGAAGTCAGGAGTTGAAAACATTATAAAGGACATAGAAGGGGAAGCAGTTTAATTTTCTGAAGGACTAGGTGATCCTGATGGTTTGTAGAGAAGTCATCTTCTCACAGACTTGCAAGAGCCAAGTGCAGTTAAAAGATGAGAAATGAAAACCTTGTGGGAGGAATATTTTCCTATGACACGCTAAGAAATTTACTGCTATGGGCAAGAACTTGTGAATACTCAGAAGGGACCTGAGATTTATGTGCAGAACAAGCCCGTGGTTGTTACCACAGTTCTAGAAAACCTTGGAAGAAAACCTCAGGCTTTTGGTATAATCCAGCCTTTGAGATTGGCATCAGATCCTGTGGGTTGGACAGGCTGCTTTACATTTGTTGGCAAGGATTCTACACCTGGTTTGGAAAACCTTTGTGCTTGCTGCAGTCAGTGGTGGGAAGCAGGGACCTCCAGCCTGGTTTAATAAGGTCTTCTCTGTGTTTCTTTGACACTAGGTGTGCTTTACAGATACTGTGATATTTATGAAAGAAAGGCAATTTTGGATGTTCTGTGCTTCACTTTCCTTTAGGAAGGTATATCCCATTTCTTTTTACTAATCAAAGAGGTGCTTTATTATAAAACTCAAACATAAAGTGCTTTCAGTGATATACTCACAGGGTACAGGATACAGGAGTCACATTTGTGGCGTATGTTCTGTTTAACAGCTTGATGAAATCAATTGTTTCATGGGAAATATTGGAAGACTGCATCCTCAAACCAAGGCCAGAAGCAGCTCAGTGTCTGAAGACTTTCTAGCATCTTATGCAATGCAACTAAGTGCTTCTTCTCATTGATCTGCAACTTTCTTGTTGCCAATTAAATCCATTTCAAGGCAGAAGATAAACATTATTAACAGGAGGGAGCAAAATCTTTTGCCCTTTCTTCTCTGTTTTATGAGGAAGTACAAAGTGTGTCACAAGTCTTGCTAGTCAGTTGTACTAATACCTGCTTACTGTGGAATAATTGGTCTCAGCAGATGACAATGGCCATGCTTGGGAATGTGTGGTTTTGATTTGCATAATCAGATGCTTTCGTGGTGTCCTTGGAAATTGGGATGAAAGCTGGCTGGAAAATTGTTTCAGCAAATTATGTGTATCCAGTACAGCAGATGAGTTGCTCCGGGGGCCTTTATGATATGTGTTGGCTGGTGAACCCAACAACCTCCTCCATCCCCTGCAGTAATGCTTTCTGTCATCTGCCTTTATTTATCCCGGAGTTCCATTGACCAATGTCTAATCAATATGAAATGTACAATCGGGTCTTAAATCTGATTAATTATTTCAAGCCTTGTAAGATGCTGGTTGAAGTGTATCTCCCAGGGCCGGCGCTCAGCGGGGGCTTTCTGCATTCCATTGACTTCAGAGAAGTAAGGGCAGGTTGTATTGGTTGTGACAGTTGGCACCAGCTGCCCACTTACAATGTTAAAAATGGGGAAAATAGGGTTATATTTTTTGAAAGCTCTCATTTTTTATCTTGCACTAAGAAGTTTGCAGAAAATTTTAGTTGGACAGAGATACTGTCAAGAGAAGACTTAATCTTGCTACAGTATTAAAATCAGTGCTTTTTTTTAAATTACATAGCATTGTCCCAAAAATAATGCTGCAAAATATTGAAGACTCCTATAATGAGTCTGCACTTGCATTACGTGGAGGTGTCTGGGAGTCCTGCATCTTAAGAGATCCCCAAGCTGTGTGTGTTCAGTGAAAAATAGAGGAAGTTGGGGGTTAAGACAGATCAAGGGGCAAAGACAGGAAAGGAGGATAATGGAAGTTGCAAGTCCTGTCAGTATGAGACAAGCTTCCGTAGAACCCCAGACTGCTTTGGGTTGGAAGGGACCTTAAAGCTCATCCAGTTCCAGTGGGCATCTTCCACTGGAGCAGCTTGCTCCAAGCCCCTGTGTCCAACCTGGCCTTGAACACTGCCAGGGATGGGGCAG
>JBCJKH010014587.1:0-23802 GCA_039877255.1 Loriculus beryllinus | reverse complement strand
TTTTGAGGAAAAAAAAGTTCATTCAGGTCAGGAGCAAAGGGTTCTTCTGCTTCTTTCCCTTTCCCTTTTTTTTTTTTTTTTTTTTTTTTTTGAAAGTGATGATAATAGAACTATCTCTTGACAATGTTTTTCTGTAGTCTACTGATTTACTAGTATTGTCTCAGCTTTGTCCCACATAATGAAATCTCTCTCAGCACATCCAAAGTCGGGGGGAGAGGGAGATTCCTTTTGTTTTCAATAGCATCTGGATGATGGTGAGGCAAATTAAGGGACAGATTTTAAATCATCTTGCTTTGTAATATCTGTAAGATGCATCAGGACTTCTGCCATCAGAGGCCTAACCCTCTTGTGAACTCAGGCTGTGTATTGTCCCAGGTATTGCCTTTGGTATTAGCAGTCTCCCTCATTTATAGGTTTTATGGCTTCAGTTTGACACCACTTCCAGAAATCATGCTCAGTGTAATTTCATACCTATTTTACATGTGCAACTATCTAGAAATGGCAGTACTCTTTGGAAGCAACAGGACACATCCAGGCCTAATAATAAGCATTGTTGCCTTCACACATCTTACTTAAATTGCAGCTTTTTCTATCCTACCTCAAATATGTATTAAAAGATAATTCTCTAACTCTCTCTTCCAGTGGTTGTTTCTCTGGGAGATGTTTGACCTAGCTAGATCCACATTCAGTGTAGACCATTTATGAGTACAAGTTTCCTGAGCCATTGTTTCTGCCCTGTAAACTCCTTAACTATCTCTGTGATGTCCACCTTGCATGAGACTCCCAGAGAAACCCTAATGTCTTGCCAGACTGTTTTCCATCTGAATTCACAGGCAGCATGACTCCAACACTCTTTCCTGAAGGAAGCAATAGTATTCCCTTCTACCACAGAGGAAAAGAACCTAAATGCTGAAGGAGTGTCCCACTCTTCATACTAGCAACTTCAGCAGACTCTTCAGATGGACAGTGACTCCGTTAGATTAATGCCTGACACTTGGCAAATCTCTGAAGTGGAGTGCTACCTCTTGCACTTTGGCCTTGCTTCCATTTTCCTTCTCATTGTGACTGTAATTAAACAATACTGTAAGGAAAGAGGGGATATGGCAGCTTTTGCATCTAAACTCTTTTGCAGGTCCTGTTTATGCAGAAATGATCAACAACCTGCTCCAGCCTTTGATTGATGCGAAGGACTGCACTTTGATCAGACACAACGTGTTCCATGCTCTGCCAAATACCGCCAACACGTTGATAGGACGGGCTGCCCACATTGCCGTGCTGGACTCTGAACTTTTCCTAGAGAAGTTTTTCCTTGTGGCAGGACTCAACTACTTCAAATAGTGCCTGAAGTACTGGGTAACGGAGGCAAACCTTTTCACTGAGTGATGGAGTATCCCTTAGCCAACAGTGCGTGTTAGAAAATGAGATCAGGTGGGACTTTCAAACTCTCCACTTCCATTTCTGTTTCAGAGAATAAAGTGCTATGGCTTTAAGACATTCAAGCTTCCAAATATTGGTGCTTTTGGAAGAAGTAAATACTCCTCTTCAGTTTGTTTGTCCTTTGTCCACATAATGACAGGAGCTACTTCTGAAGTACAGATCAGAAAAAGAAGGCTAATTCTCTAAACCTTATTGGACCAATGTGCTTCCCATTTTTTCCAAATATTAACCCAGAAAATTGGTTATCCTTAATTTCATGCCTATCTACATGTTAACAAAGCTATATATTTGTAGCACTTTTGGGGTAATTAGCAGAAGACGAAGTGAGCATATATGAACTCAGGTTAAAACCTCCTTTGTGATGAACTGAGAAGTCTGAAAAACATTTATGAAAGTTTCAATGTTTCCCTTCGTTTAAAGAAAGTATTTGAATGATTCCATTTCTGATAATAGTTTTCAAGATGAGTACATTCAAATAATGCAGAGAATTGAGATATTTAACACAAAATCAAGAAATCTTGGTATCTGACTTTGACACCACCCCCCCCCCCCCCAACTTTAACTTGAATTTTGTTCTTTTTTTGGAAAAGAATTTTGTTCAAGTTAGAAGCTGCCAAAACAAGAGGAGCTTACTGAATTGCATGTAAAGTTATCAGTGTCATCTGTTAGCATTTCTTCCATTTACATTTATAAAGGATCATTATTGTGTTCATTATAACCTTAGAGGTACAAATTTTACTTTTCCATTTGTATCTAGGTACATTTATCCCAAGAAATTTTAATGTTTTTAAGATTCATAACTGACATGAAATTCAAAATCTAGCCAGTAATACCTTTAAAATACACAATCAGAGGAATATAGGCTGTGGAAATAAAGGGCTAAGGGTTGTGGAAAGATTAAAATATATAAGGATCTCTTCTTAGGCTCCTCTGCAATAGTGTATTAATGTTTTATTAATACCCATTTGCAGCGCTATATACAGTCCTGATTATTATATGGTTATAACTGGTTGAAACATTTAAAACTTTATTCATAGAGAGATATCTGAATTATTTTTAAGGGTTTAGAAAAGAACCCATTTTTCACATTTTTAGTTTCTTTCCAATTTTTCATTATTTTTTTAATTAAAATCTTATCAAAGTGAGCTATTTCAACAACTTTCTATACCTTTTCATAATATTTTGATAGATTTTCAATGTCACAGCAGTTTTTCCAAAAAAAGAAAAAATGAATTATTCTTCACAATTATTTATGTTTGAAGGAAAACAATTTTTTTATAATTTGTTTAAAACCACCAAGCAAACATTCCTCTATATCTTGTGACAAGAATTATTAAAAAATGACAAGGGCAAGTGTCAGGGCTTTTATCAGTAAATTAATATGAAGATAGCAGAGATTTCTGAAGTAAGAGGTTTGAAAAATGAACAGGAAAAACACAACCACAGAGAAATATTTGTACATGCAAAAATTAAACCCTTTTTTTGCTTATTCAAAAGAATAAAAGTGGAAAACTTACATAAATTAGTTCAAGAAAAGAGTTGCTAGCGGACTGGTAAAGCTTGCTAAAGAACAAGGCTGGTTTGATAGTATAGACATATTTTAATATAGGAAAGAGAAAGAAAGAGTTTCCAAAAGGGTGAGATTAAGATCACCCTTACAGGAAGTAATATTGTACCTAAAATTCATCTGTCCCTTTGAAAGGCAGAAATTATATACAGTTACCTGGTGTATTTAAATATTGACAATTTTTAAAAAACATTACATATTACCTCAGTACTTGAATTAAACAATAGTATTTTATCCTTTTTTCCCTTTTATAAGTTGACAGTTTAAAACTAAATGTCAGATTTACCAAGTTAACAAATAAACTTGTCAAGAATCAAGAGCTTCTGGATCCCGCTTCTCACTTGGGAAGCCTTTATCTCTTTTCAGCCTCAACATATTAGTGTTTATATATCACTTATATACACAACTTACTTCTTCCTTGGTAAACTGTTTACAGAATTTTAAATATAATGGGACATGTCAGTTAAGGTGTTATACAGTGCAATGGTTTTGAGCCACAGACATCGTTTTCTAAGGAGTATGTGAAAAACAAAAAAGAAATCAATCTCCATAAGCAAGCTTCAGTGTGCTGTATGAGAGCCTGCTCCTCTTTCAGAAAGTATTCAGGAGTCTGCTAACGGAAAATTTGACAAAATTTAAGAGGAAAGTTAGTTTACACCTATATAGATGCCTAATGTATGTGCATGTATTTGCATATATGGTCTATACAAAGTGTCTTACTTCAAGGTCTCACTCCAGCTTTTTAAATCTTGAGTACACTGAGTCTGACAACATACCAGTGTAGCTGTTCAGATTGGTGGTTTCTTGCCTTGCCTTGTCTATTAGACAGCATTTCAAGCCTTCTGTTTACACGATCGCGAGAGAAGGAGAATGTGGAAAGGTCTCTTTTATGTTGTTGCAGAAGTTGATGGGCCTTTTGGCATGCTCACTTTCATATTCTGTAGTGACACCAGCACTTTGACCAATGGATAAATGCATCTAAAGGTTTCCGTGTTCCTTTACGTATAATACTCTTCCATAGCTCAGAGTCTGAGTTCAGAGTTGGAGTTGGATTGTACATGGAGTTGGATAAGGTCCATACAACTTGCTCCTTGTGGGGTATGGCAGAGTTTCTGTGAAGCCTCAGAAATATCTGGGAGGTGTCAGTCCTGTGAAATGATGAGACACATTTTATCTTCCGTATGCTGGCAAAACATTGTGGAAAATATTGGCAGTAACAGACTAGCTGAACATTCATTCTAAGGTTCTCAGAATAGCTGCCCCCTCTTTTTCTTGTCTTATTCTTTTTAATGGGATATTGCCTTGATAACGACTCTCATCACTGTAATTCCACTCTAATTGTGTAGATTATGTAGCCAAGAAATCTTCATTACAATATAAATAACATCAAAGTGGTTGGATTTCATCAAATTGTAGCAATCAACATGGACTTATTTTCAGAATTTTTTATTTATATATAGAAAAATATTTGTTCAAAATTACTTTCACAACTAATAGCAAAATAACTGCATAGTTAGCATCTTTGTTTCTGTCTCAACCTTTGGGATTTTAATACACTGACCTTTCACATAAAGCCTTTTAAAATACATTTAAGTACTCTAGCAGTGTTGCTACAGTGATTTACCTTCAAACTGCGCAAGCTCCTCTTGGCATGATATATGTATGGGAGCACATTCACAGAAAATAAAGCAGTTTTTCAAGAACTTGGACAAAGGAGGGATTTTCAAGGGGGTGGTTTTAAATCTGTAGATAATATCTGCATGCTGACATAAATAAAACCTAGAGAAACCTCTGGAGAAGTTTCTACTTTAAGGATAGGTCTAAAGTGATCATGTAATTTGTCCTTAAAATATAGTTGCAAAACCAATCTGTTCTACTAAAATAAAAGTGTTAATTTCTCTGTGTAGTTAATGAAAAGAGGTAGCTACTACTGAAAGTCTACAGGAGTGATCCCATTTTCTGCTTTGGTGGTTACACCTCTCTTCCCTGACCAGAGAACTTAATTAAGTCTCGCTTTTTAGGTGTCTAGGATGTAGACAAGCAGGAGTGGCACAGTATCTATGGATTGGATAGCATCCTTAATTATTAGCTCTTCTTTTATTCATAATTAGTTTCGACCTTGATCAAAAGCAAATACTAAAGAGACTAATCAAGCTCCTTTAAAATTTGCATCTTTTCCCAGCCTCCAATCTCTGCCCATTTTGTCTTAATTAAATTGTTCATTTGTTTTCAAAATCAGGTCTGTCCACTGACAATAGAGGAAGTTGAAAAAGTTCAGCTTTAAAGGAATGTGTTCTAAAGGCTTGAAACCTTAGCACAGAGCTTTGGAATTATTAACAGGAATACTGTGTGCTATTTCACTTCAAAGCACTTCATAAATATCCACTGATCCTCTTCACTCTTCCCTTGCCAGAGGAGAACTCTGCTTGAGAAAGTTATCACAAGATGATGTAGAAACTAGGAATTCAAGCCAAAGCTTTCATTAGATTTTGTACATTCTTCTGGTGCTTTCTGCATGTTAAAAAAAAACCTCTTCTACCTCTGAATTTGAAATAGCTAAGTGGTGGTGTAGGGAAAAGGTGAGAACTTCTAATAAGAAGGTTAGACCTTTGTGAAGATTTATTCAAGTATCCCATGAAATTTAATATATAATGAATAGTCATGGGGCACTTCTTCAGCAGTCTCAGCATGCCAATTTGTGTCAGGCTTGCTGAATAATTAGTTTCTTTGTGGACTTAAATTTCCATTTAAAAATTAACATCAGAACAACTTAACATATTTCACTCCAGCTGGTTATTTAGATGCTAAAGGTCATGCCCCTGGAGAACTCTTACAGACTATTTTTGCTTTATTTCAGTACATATGCTCAGCAATTTTGATCTTGAATGTTGTTAAGTTATCGACCATTTCTAGCTCATACTTCAATATTTATTTATCCCCTTCCCCATGTTTGTAGTGTCTATTTAATTATTGAACTGTTTTCACATCTAAGTCAGTATAAATTCAGGTGTGTTGGAGACAGAATTCAGCTCTTCAATACAGCTGCTTTATGGCAAGCTATAGTACTACAGCCTTAGGAGATTCATTAAATATAGCACAACTGTGTGCACAGATAATTACTGAAGTGAAAAAACAGCTCACTTTTCTCTGTTTTGGTTTTGCCTTTAGGATGGAATGTGACCACAGTAAGATTGTGCCTTTTGCTCTGCTTGTTCATGGTTTTCCTAATACGCTGTACTCTGAGTAGCCTAAATTGCCCTAAGCTACTGTTCTGCTTTGCTCAGACATTCCCAAATTTGCCTGGTCTGTTTCCCATGATTTGACTATGCCTCCTGCTTTCGTTTTGCCTGTGTCTTCCATGAATTCCTATCCCTTCTATTCTTGTTCCCTATCCTGTCCTTGATATCATGCAAAGCTACAAAACTTTCTGACTATTCGAACAAGGTAGTTACTTCCCAGCATCTTCTGACCTACTGTCAGTGGTTTATATTTTTGCACTGATTTTGACTGGGATGCATCACAGTAGCTTATATGGGGCTACATTTTTGTTTCATGATGAGAACAGTGTTGATAACACAGGGATGGGTTCTTTTATTCCTGAGCAGTAATTACACATCAACAAGACATTTTCTGCTCCTCATCCCACCCTACCAGCTAGTAGGCTGAGGGTGTATAAGGAGCTGGCAGGGAACAGAGTCGGAAAAGCTGATCCCAACTGACTCAAGGAATATTCCAGTGCCTCATAATATCATGCTCAGCAATAAAGTTATGTGTGTGGGATGGAGGTTGGCCAGGGCTGCCATTGCTCAGGCAACGGCTGAGCATCAGTCAGCTAGTGATTAGCAATTGGGTATTTTTGCATCACTTGTGTTTTAGTGGGCTTTTTGTTTGTTTCTTTTTCTCTCTTTATTGCTTTTTCCCTTCTGGTTGTTTTTTATTTATTAAACTGTCTTTATCCCAACACACAAGTTTTTACACTTACACTTTTCCTATTCTCTCCCCTATCCCACTGATAGGGGGTGTGAGTGAGCACCTGTGTGTTGCTTAGCTGCCTACTGGGGCTAACCCATGACTGATTTGCAGGAATCCAGTCTCTCAACCTGCATTTTATGTGTAAGGAGTGAAGTTTTGATTAAGTGACCCAACAGAACTTTTTCAAGAGTTGAAGCTTATCCTTTATGAATCCTCAGCGCAAAGCTCAAATACAGATCCCCTAGCTAATTAGGACTTTGTGATGGACAGGAGATATTTTGCTGGTTCTGGGTAGATGTACTCAAGTCATGGTTTACTTCAGTCTGCTGTGCACAGTGCTTCAGCATGCTTTCTCTGCAACAACATATGCTGCCATTTGTAACTTCCTTCCTTCCTTCTGTCCATCCGTCTGTTCTTTCTGTCCTTCCTATCCTTCTATCCTTCCATCCTTTTGTCCTTTTGTTGCTCAGAACAGAACTGGAAATTAAAGAAAGAAATTTTGCGCAGGTGATTAGCATCTCTTTAAAAGGACAGAAGTGAGGGATATGCTCTTTTAAAGAAAAATAATAATTATTTTAATTATTATTTGTACTTAAAATTATTATTATCAATTATTTGTACTTCAAACGTTTTATAGGCCTGTTCCAGCTCATTCTGAAATAAACTAAAAGCTTTCAATACCTTTAGGAGTGATACATATAGCCACCACACACGGAGCTTCTTGCCACAGTGAATATTCAGTTGATAGCATTTGAGACTGAGAAGTCAGTGCAGATGTGCATTCACAAACATATTCAGCACTATTACTGCATTTATCCAGGAGTGGAACACCATGTCCATGCATTCATTCAAAGCAATTTTCTCATCCTTTTATGACAACTATCCATCTATCCAAACATGTTAGAGGTGACAGAAGGAACAACTGGAAGTGTCCCAGTTTAATTCCTGCTCAAAGCAGGATTATCACAAGCATCATGTTAAGGTCAGCCATGTCTTTGTCTTGCTGACTATTGAAATTATCTAGTGATGGACATAGATACTGCAACTATTCTGGATTACTTTTTCAACTGCTGTAACATTTTCTAAAGAAAAAAACTCCAATTTGAACTTTCCATTGCTGTTAAATTTTATTATACCACCTTTTTATTCCATGGGGAAGTTGTTTCTGATGTACTTGTAACTCCCTTTTCAATACCTGCAGACAGCTCTTGGACTGTCATGTGGTCTCTTCTTTGCAAATTAACTCTCTGCCTCTCCTCAGAAGCCATGTATTTGGGCCCCTCACCACCTTGGAAGACCTTTTCTGAGCCCATTCCAGTTTCTCAACCTTGAACTTGATTTAGGAGGCTACAGGTACTGGCAAAATTCCTTGGATGATAGCTCTGCTGCAGACCAGTGCCTTTTTCCTGTGCTGGAGGGACTCATTGGCTGTTTGCTTTCATTACATCTTCTTCCTAATTCATCCTCTTCTAATCTGAAGAGCTGGATCTGTTAACACATTTCCAGAATTTGCAAGCTTCCAGATTGCATCCCACTACAAGTTCATCCCATCTGTGTCCTTATTTCTTTATTAAGTATATTTACTTTTCCCTTCTACAGGGTTTATTATCAGGTTCAAAAGGCTGTGTTTCATTACACTTTTTTATGGTTGAATTGAAATGAGACACCTGGGAATGGTGTATCCATGAAACATTCTCATACTCATTTGCGTAGATGTGGTCCCCGGTGATATGCTTTAGTGGTGGTCTTGGCAGTCTTGGGATAATGGTTGGACTTGACGACCTCAAGGGTCTTTTCCAGCCTAGCTGATTTGGTGATTCTGTGATTCTGTGATCTTCTTGCTCTTGTTTTGTCTTGGTTAAGGTAACAGCACTAGCAGGAGCAAGGAGCTGTGACCGGTGGCATATCACCACCATCTGTGGGCCTCTTTTTCAACACAAAATACATCTGACCCCTGTTGCACCTCTGGCATGCTCACTGCCATGCTAATAGTTTCTCTCCTGGTTTTGCACATCTTTTTGAGGTGATCTCTGTGCACAGATAGTGAGGAAGAATGGAGTAAATCTACTCCAGCTTTGTATAACAGACAGGGAAGAACACTTACCTTGTGATCATCAGGTCCACAGTATGCTGCTTCCTGACAGTTGCTGATCTGAAAGAGCTGCTGTTGCTGTTTCTTCACTATTTTAATGAGACTACATTGCACTTCTCTAAGAGAAATCCGTGCACTGAATAGAAATGCTTATGAAAACAGCTTAATCTGTGTAGGCCTGCTTTAAATGCAGATGGGTCAGGCCTTCCCCACATAGGATAAAAGCATAAAGAATAAATATGTATAACCTCTTCTTATGCAAAAGGTCAGATTAAATTATCTTCTGTTATAACCTTGAAACCTGATTTATCTGCTTTTGAAAATTCAGCCTTCTACATTCACCCAAACTCCCATGAAAGAATATCATCCGTGTAGCAAACAAACCACATCTATCTGAATATGATTTGCAAGCATACATGGATGTGCCAGAAGTCCATTGGCTACCTGCACTGACCTGCACATATGAAAGTAGCTTTACTTCTGAAAATATGAAACAGTGAACAGAACTACTTCTACTGCAACCCAGCATGCCTTTCTGTCTTTAAAAGTTATCAGCTGCAAACATAGCCTATCCAAAGGAACAAAAAACTCCTTCACAGTGAGTCCACTCTCAAACAACTCCTTTTCAGGAGTAGGTGATACAAGTACTGCAACAGACTCACTTTATACTTCCCATAAATGGGTTTATGATAATAACAGCTTCTGGTGCTGAAAGAGACACTATTTCAGTTTTCATGGCAGTTTCTAGCAACTAATTAAAGAAGTTTTTCATTCCTTCCTGAAAGAATAAGAAAGTAGAAGTAGAAATCTACCTGTACCACTGCAGGAGAAATGCTCACTTTTGCTTTGCTATTTTGTACAGATAAGACCACCTGCATCATTCCTAACTGTAGAAAAATGTCAGGGCATTTCTGATACACTATCACGTATGCAGCTACACGCATGAGAAGAGTTGCAGAAGAGACTGTGGGAACTTTTTTGATCTAAGGTGTGTTATCACTTTCAGTAAAAATTATAATATAAGATATAGTTCTTGGTTGCCATATATACCATATGTACGGTATATATATTTGGTATACCCTACATACATATGTACAAAGAAGATGTCTTTTCCTTTATGTAATGTATGTTATGTTCCCATATGTATTGAATGTATGTTCCCATATGTAGCATACATATGCCATACCACACTTAGAAGCTAGTGATGTTCGTTGAGTCTAATAGATTTCTAGTTTTGGGTGAAGTTTACTTTGGTTATCCCCCAGATCTCCTGTGAAGGATCCTGTTTGCTGGCTTCATCCTCTTCATTGGAGGAGACAGATTGCTTTGTACAGTGATTTGTCAACATTTTGGCACACCATTAGTTGACCTTATCTAAATGGTCTTGAATTTGATGTGTGCTATCTACCACCTCCATGGTTTCCATGGTCAATACAACACATCAAACCAAGCTGCCCTATCTCCTGAGACAGGAAGCTTGTCACCAATTTTAATTTTCCTTGATGTCCATCCTCTTCAAACAATCATTCTCTTTTAACCTGATAGATCAATGGTTTATCAGCTTTGCCACTCTTCTTACTAATTTTAGTCTTATATATGTTTGACTATGCATCCACCTTAGGAAATTAGCTATTTTCTTTTTTGCCATTAAATCTTATGAAGTAAGAAGTGTTTTGTCCCATGTCATTTAGAGTCTCGAGGTGAGTAAGAGTCCAGATATAGCTCTGATAGACTAATAATGGGAGAAAAAAAAAAGATGCAGGGCAAGTCCTTCTTCTGTTTATGATGTGACAAGAATATACTCCCACCAAGATGGCAGTAATGATGGAGAAAGCAAAAAAGAATATTTTCCCAAACCCTATCCACTTCACCAAAAGAATAATTCCAGAATACTACTGTATGTTTGGAAAAAGTTCAAAATCAAAACACAGATCATTATATTTCAAAACAAAAAAAAAATCAGTAATAAATAGAATTTTATGCCTATGTTTTGTTACTTAGATTTGTTTCTAATAGTGAGATTTCTTAAATGCTGAAGAGTTTAACACAGCACTGGATTTTTTGGACTTGAAAATTTAATCCCTTTTATTATCAAGTTGGAGTTCTTTTAACCACAGTCTTAGATTAAAGCCTCAATCATCTCCATAAATCCCTTAATATATACTAAAGTTCTTTAGAAAGAATAAATTATCTGACTTCATTTTCCCACTTATGCTTAGTGACAGCATCTGAAGTATTAGAAAATTGAACTTTCTCTGTGGACAATATTATCTTCGATGAACAGTATAAGCCTTAACTGGGAAGACTTGCCTGCTTCAGGACCCTCCTTCTTGTTTAGAGGAAGGTTATGGTAGTGGTCTAATTTAATCAAGAAAGTAGGTGAATCCTGCCCTCTTTCTTATCCCTCTGTTCCATGAAAATTCTGGTTTATATTCCAAACAAAATGTATCTGTGAGGAAGATTTTAGCAGATGTCTTATCTTTCCCTGTATGCAACACACAAACACAATTACTCTTGTTTTGATGCTTGAACAATTATTTTGGGTTGAGAGTCTAGGAAACCCTGAAGTATTGCTCTTTAAAGTGTATTAAAATTGTAACTCTGAAGATCAGGTTCTAACTTTTTAGTAGTTAAAGTTGGCAATGTCATCAGGAGTAACTTCTCAGTTGTCCATTATCTATTCAAATATAACACCTTACAGCACCAAATTAATTCTCATCTCAGTGGTAACACCTAAAATTAGACCTTCACTGTTTTCAACTAATGTGAGATAGAATTCAGTGGACAGGAGCATAATTTTGTGAAGTTCCTTAGTGTATGCTTTAAAGAGTTAATTATGTTTTACTTATTTTATGAAACGATAAGAAAATGCCTCTTGGAATTAAAACTTACTATTTCCTGTAAGTAATGAGCTCTGAAAGTGGTTTTCTTAAGCACACTTCAACAGTTTTCTATTAAGAAGGGAAAGGCTAGAAAATATGGAAAAAGAAATAAGATATATTTTTCACATAAGCAACTGACAAATACTATTTGGCTTAGTTTCAAGTGATTAATTTCAACTTTAAGAAGTTGGTTTTATTTTTTGGCTTTTCTCTTCTCATGAAAACATGTAAGAAATCAAGAGGCTGACCCCTGGAGTCACTAACCATTTGTACTCATGCATATTAAGTGTAAAATACTAGCATTGGTGTACGTGCCCACATTTACGCACAAAGGCTGTAAAGCAATGCATCAGAGATGTATCATTCTTTAAGTACTTCCTTCCTTCAAGGCTGATTGTTCAGGGTAAGCAATATGCATGGTATAACTGGTGCATGTGACATTAAGTGCAACCTTCTGCAAATTTGGATTTAAAGACAGTAACTTGATGCTGAGGCTGAACTTTGCAGATGAGTAGTCAGTGGCATTTTTAATTATAATCATTTCTGTGGTCTGAATATGAATACAACTGATCCTCTCACGTGGCACTAGAGGTTGTATTTTTAAATGAGATATTATTACACTTGATTGAGGCACTTATGTTTCTCACAAATTGCATTCCAAATCAGACAGAAGAGGCAATAATTAGAGGCTGAGAGCTTGGAAAGTCTGTACTATTTATTTATTTATTTTTAAGACACCATGATTTATAACACATGATCTGTCTGCCTCGCTCTAATTTACTTCCCTTTCCATAATGAACATTTGTCAAGTGCCATACACTTCAATTTCTTTAACTATGTTTGTCAAGATTTAAGCTAGATATATATTAAAAAGCATAAAATGATCTCACAAAATAGAAACAAAAGAAGTGGAGTCCACTCCGTGACATTTTAGGGAAAATGGATGTGCAAATCAATTTTCTTGAAATGTAGGTTCTATCTCAATGGTATTCACAAGGTCTTGACTAAAGGTCTGATCCTGACAAATGCTGTTCAAATGCAGTCTTTATATAGTGGGCCAAATCCCCAAATGGATTAACCTGGTAAAACAGTTTATATAGTGTATGGATCTTGCTGAATGGCAGCCAGTAGCATTCATGGCATCTCACAGTTGGGCCACCAGAAGATAGCAAATGTCCTGGATTCTTTTTAAGGCCAACTTTCCAGTTGGTCAATTGTGTTTTAAAAGTAACGTCTTTTTAGACAAATGCAGACCTCTCCAAGGGATCAAGTCAATGGTTTAATGTGGACAGATTCTTATAGGTTAAGGGAAAGGGCTTTTAATTTTTAAAACTACTATTTTGAATCATGATCATACAAACAAGCTGAAGAAATCTGACATGGTCCCTTGTATAAACAAGATCATGAATGTAAAGCTTATAATGCCACTGTGAAATTTTAATGCTTATTTATTATGGTTATGATGAAACCTGTATAATAAGATGAAGATAATAATAATATTAATAATAATAATAATGAATAGTCATCAGTGCCAATATGATTCTACTATTTTTCTACATATGCTTTATTGTGGCATTTTGTGTAGCTTGTGTTCTGTGTAAAGAAATGTCAATAAAATCTTTGCTTCCTTTTGTCTGTACTTTATGTGGTTCTTAATGCTTAGACAAGAAGTTCTCCAACGCCTTTTGCCCAAGCAGATTCCGCAAACATGATGATAGTGATAAAGAGAAGTAGAATAAAATATTCTTAAGTATGAAGCAAGTAAATAGATGTGAATGACTGTGTCTGATGTCCCATCCCTGGCAGTGTCCAAGGCCAGATTAGATGAGGCTTGGAGAAGCCTGGTCTAGTGGAAGGTGTTCAGGGGTTGGAACTAGGTGAGTTTTAAGGTCCCTTCCAACCTAAACCATTCTATGATTCTATGATTCAGACATAGTCCTTCTGTTTGAAGAATGTAAAACAGCTCTCATTTACTGAATAAGTAATTATTAAATAAACTAGTTAGGGCCTAAAGCCCTTTAACATGGAGCTTTTTTTGACCAATTAATTGAATGAGATCTTGAAGCAGCAAAACCTTGAAGGTAGCAAATTAGTAAATATGGGAAATGAAAAGGATGGAAGTGAAGTGGAACAAAGCCCCAGAAGAGATTTCCTGGCTTTAACTAGTGTACCTTTATGCTATTTCAGACAATTCTTGTGGAAAAAGAAGTGTTCCAAGGTCTTCCACAGAGGCTCCAAAAAACAGCAAATACATGGAGAAGCTGATGTGATCCATCACAAACATGGAGGGAGTGCAAAATTTATGGGATGTTTTGCTTCTTGTTGCAAACTGATTAATAGTCAACAAAAGACTGTGGTATTGTGCCTGTGTCTGTATAGACAGGTTTTTTCTGACTCACTTCTTAATCATATCAAATGGCAAAAGGACCAGAAGCAGGGAACAGATAATTGATGCATTTTCTTTTTACTTTTGATTATAATTACATTCCACTCTTACAGGCAGAAAATGAATTGGCCTTACCTTGATCCCAACGAGTCATTTGTCCCTAAAATGGTACAGGAGTTGGCATATTTTCTGGGGTTTGGCAGAATGCACGTCAAAGCAATCAGGACAAGCAGATAAGCAGATACTCTGGTCAATGTCAGGAGAAACTCATTGGCACAACTATGCTGGAAAACCACAACAATGCCAGTTTTACCCTGGCTGGTCCAAATTAATAATTTCAGTCTAGTATTTAAAAAAAATGCTACATACACCTTATTATTCTTGCAGGTCAAATTGTGGTACCAGATGGTAAACTATATCCTTGTTGGATTCTAGTGTTGTTCTGTGGACTCTCAATAAAGAAACACCATGAGTTGTTATGACTGCCTACAATGAAGCAGTTATTTTCCAAAAGATCTATGGTACAATCCACACCCTGGTTAGATTTTAGTCCACATTTCAGAGACACACAGGTTTCCTAGACCAATGAAGTAAAATGAGCAACACTTGGGAAAATAGATCTCTGTATAGGCAATACACGGATGCCTATAAGGGCATAAAGGCCCTGTTTCTTTGGCCCTTTGGATACCTTCTTAGGGAAGTATAACAGCAAGGGGTATGCATGCCCTTTAGACAAAGGGTGAATCACAAATAACTGCGCGGCAGGCACAAGTGATGTGAAGCAAAGAACACGGCACACAAGCTTTTCATCACTTTTCATGATCTGGGACAGTGTTTTTTTCCTGTATGGCTGGAGAGCTAAAAGCAAGCAAGCAGGCAGGTAAAATGTTGCTCTATATAGTCCAAAGTGAATCGGGTCACTTTGAGTCTGGTGTCTCTTAAACACCTGGAAGCACAGTGCATTCTGCACTCCTAAGGCTGGAGTTCGGTCCTGTTGTCCGAGATGTAAGTCGTACCTATAGCTGCAACCTCAATCACTTCCCATAATCTTTGCATCTCAATATTTCTTTCCTTTTGTTCTAACTTGTGTCCCCAGTACAAACACTGTAACTTTTTAATAGTTAAAGTTGGCAATGTCATCAGGAGTAACTTCTCAGTTGTCCATTATCTATTCAAATATAACACCTTACAACACCAAATTAATTCTCATCTCAGTGGTAACACCTAAAATTAGACCTTCACTGTTTTCAACTAATGTGAGATAGAATTCAGTGGACAGGAGCATAATTTTGTGAAGTTCCTTAGTGTATGCTTTAAAGAGTTAATTATGTTTTACTTATTTTATGAAACGATAAGAAAATACCTCTTGGAATTAAAACTTACTATTTCCTGTAAGTAATGATCTTACTTACAAATCTGTTACCAAAGATTGTACATAGCATGGTGGACAACTGACTGTAAAAATCAAAAGGCAAATTTAGAACTAAGGAGACTGAATTAGTGCAGATACAAAATCTGTTGACACAATTAAGAATGCAATTATCAAACAAGTCAAAACTGGTCTTCTCGACTTTGAGTTCATTACTGTGCAGGAACAGAGGCCTAATTAGTCAAGAAAAGAGTAAGTGTGGTCTCTCTTCATTTCATCTTTCCAAGTATCATTGACCAGGCACTGATATGTACAGACTGATGGTACTACCAACCTATATTTCAACTTGGATGGCTCCTGAAAGCTCACGCTGGCCTAATCAAGTTTTCATTATCATGCCTCAGAGACGATTCCTCCCTAATTTGAGTCAGAAAAAGAGTGAATCATATATTCATACACCCTCTCACACACATTCACTCACGCACAATGATAACATTAGCATTCATCTATTTTATTTACAGTTGATTCTGCTGTGGGCCTTCGCTCAAATAGGCAACTAATAGCTTCATAGTCATGCAAAATTGCACACAATTGGAGAGATGGATGAAACCTGGGCTGCTTTTTTTTCTTGAGCCATGAAAGTGCAAATAGGAATCAACACCCAAATTGTAAATGTTGTCTTTCATCCTTGCTTGTCTTTTCTCCTTCTCATTGTTGTGTCTGCTGCATTTTGTATTCAAACTCAGCCATTATTTAACCATTAATAACAACTGTTGCTCCTGAATCTAGAATGAGTTCATCCTATAAGCAGCATGAGTTAGTGTTTCAAAGCAATGTTCACTGCAAGGAGTACAGAGAGTGATGGTGTTACTCTATTGAAATATAAGAAGTGTGCCTTGCACTGTGCAGTAGGGATAGATTAGCTCAGGAAACACTGACAGTGCTCCATCAATTTGTTAGATCTGGGGATTTCTCAGCAAAATTTCAACTTCTTTTGGTAGATTTGGACATAAAAGTAATAGAATCATCTCACTTTAGATTGTACAACCTCTTATCACAAGCATGCATCTTGCATGCCTGTATAATCCAAAACTGCCACAAGGTTTTTAGCTGCAGAGTTATTTATGGATTACTCTGTCTAATTTTAAATGTGGACCATATACAACAATATCTCTTTAGTGCTGCACACTACTGTGCTAACTGCAAAGAAGCAGCAGGCAGCTCAGAAAGAACATCCCTAAGAAGCTTTGATAAATCATAAAAGCAATCTCTACATGGCAGGGAGACACATCTAATCAAAATGAAAGCTATTCTAAATCACCAGTAATAGTAACTGGAGGCTTTCCATGTCTGGCTCAGTCTGGGTTCGATACGAACTTTCCCAAGAGAATTTTGTGCTACATGGAGCTGGAATTGTGAAACTAGCATGCTGCCTTGTCTCCTTGCGAATGTATTTGACAAGGAATGTCTTTGGCAGGGCTAAAGAGGCAGCAAATCTTTGCCTCTGTTCTCAGCAGCAACTTTTGGGTCCAACCCAGCACCTGCATGACCAAGTCATTTCCTCCATAGTTGAAATGCCACTGGCTACATAAAATGAATCAGTGGGGTGTCACGACTAGCCCCAAATAACTTGCTCAATCATTTTGTACATAAACGTGAAGGATGACTCTTGCCATTGGGAATTTTCAGAGGGAAAACAGGAGAGAAGACTCAGATTTTGTTACTATTATGTCAGCTTCCAAAGCTGCAAATCGCTAAGGGGTTGTTAGTCCTACAGTTAGTGGACAGTTTTAGTAAAAGCCTGAAGAACAGGTCTTCTCTTCTTGCCAGGCAGCCACACAATGTCAGTATTGGTTCATATGATTATAATGAGTTGTGCATTTCCCTGATTGTCATTGTGTACCTAGCAGGACTATGACAGGCCAAGGTTACGATGTTAGAAGCAACTCCAGGCAGGTGGCACACCATGCCCAGGCACAGAACCAGGCACACAACAGGATGATCATAAAGACAAAGCTGTGTGTTCTTCTGATGTGCAATTTTGCCTCTGGTAAATAACTTCCATCTGATACATGGCTACCATCATGTATCCTGAGGGTATATGAATCACTGTCTCCTTATGTTTTTTCGGTTGCGGATGGTGTAAATTGGAGATTCAGACCCAACACATAGCTTAATGCCCATAGGCTTGCTTTGTGTTTTACCTCACTACTTTCTTAGAAGTTGTCCACTGAATTCTTACAAATCTTATTTCTCTATTGTCTGTCCAGGACTCACTGCTACTTATTAACAAAACTGTGAGCTCAGATGAGGCTCTTCTACTGTCAAAACTCACGAGGGCACAGAGACTGCTGGAATTTAACAGGGAGATTACCATAGGACATTAGTCAAAAACCATCTTTGTGCTTCTTACAGGATTTCATTGAAATGTCCAGTGAACATTTTATATGGACAAGTCCTCCAGCAGAAGGGAATACTTGTCTGACATGAAGTTTGTCAGACAAAGCTTAGATGTATTTTTCCCTTGGAGAGCATGCAAATACTGAATTGGAAGTGAATCAGATCTGTCACCTGGCTACTCCGCTACTGGATTTCCCTGTCAGGGCTGAACATCTTCAACATTTTTTAAGGAATGATGCTGGAAAGCTTGTATTGAAAAGCTTAACCCATTCTACTGGTAACACATCAAAGCTCAGCTGAAAGCATATGCTAGATAGGTTCTATACACCACCCTAGGTTTCTGATGCTCTGTATTTCCTTTTCTACAAGACGATTCATACACAGAAAAAGGATCAACACTGCATTAGAAGAACCCTGTTGTTAGTGTTATATAAATACATGCTTTTTCTGTTCCCATATTTTTTGATAGAATGAACGCAACAGAGAAAAGACAAATCATACTTAAATACTGAAATCCTCCTAAACCTCTTTTGTAGGCAGCCAGATGTTTCAGTTGTTATAGTTAAGCAGCAAGTTTCTATTTTAGCTTAATAATTAGATTTTTTTTTAGCATGATATTTGTTTAAAAGTCTTCCAGTGTGGTCGTCTCTGGAAAAACAGATGCAGCAATTGAGCCATCTCTCCACTATTCATCTGCTGCCATCAACCACCACCTTGGCTAAGGGTATCACAAGAGCTATGTTTCTCCTTTTCTTTTTGTTAAAATAGATGGAAAATAATGGCTGTTAGACACACTAAGGACTTTCTAAGGTAGAGTTCTAGAAAAGCCTTGATATTACTGACTTTTCTGCTTAACATGGAAGAAGTCCAGTTGCCTAATTTCCTTAGATCAGGTCAGACTGAAATGTTACAGTAAATAGATGTGTTCCAGAAATTAACTTGGAGGTGAAAATGTGTCAGATCTGAAGTGAAAGTACTTCAGCCTTTCTGGCTTCTTCAGCAAATGGTAGTTTCATACTGTACCATCTTTCTTCCTCTTCTATTCCCTCTTACTCAAAGGAAGGGAAGGAGAATTCAGGTAACAGACGCTATTTTCTCCATCACTCTGGGCTCTAACAGCAAGCATGGAATTACTTCTATGAGGAACAAGTGAAAGCATTTCTTTCATCTAATCTTCCTTTTAACAAGCCTAAAATAGTGAATGCCACAGTCTCTCTATGCAAAGCTTTCATTTGGGTTTTCTTCCTAAACAAATAAAAGGAAAAGGAAATTTCAAGCCATGATAAATACTCCCAAATACACAATTCTTCTACCTGCTCTTGAGCCATACTGCAATCCTCTTCAGTTTGTCTGTGAAGAAAGTTTCCAACACATGATGAAAGTCCCATTATACAGACCTGTACACCAAAATATACTTCCAACTCTGTCCCCCTCCATAGGACTGGACTATACTATTCAGCAGTATGTTCTGAATGCCCCTCCTGTCCATTACACAGCCCATAGGAGTGGAAAGTACTCATTAATATTAGTACTCCAGAGGGGAACTGACTATGTCAATCAGACCAGTCTTTACTATCAAAGAGTTTATCAGTTTTATTCCTGCCCTTTACCCCAGGCTTATTGGAAGAAGCGGATCCAAGAGTACAAAGTCCTGGCTCCTATAAAAGTCAGTGGTACAGCTTCAGATCTGCACACCAAGCAAGCTCTACTTCTCCTAACTTACATTTGATAGAATATTCTTGTAGGTCCAATCAGTGCAGTATCTTCAAGGATGACTCTTCACAAAAGAAAGAAATACACTGTTAGGCTGAAGTGATAAAAGTTAAGTAGAAATAAAAAATACCCAACAATGGAGAGACCCTGAAAATACTCATACCAGTCACAATGTTTTAACCACCTGATCACTCTTCACTGGGGCAATTTCTCAAGCAACATTCTTATTAGATAAGAGTACTTATAGGCTTTGTAGTTTAAAAGCTTTTAACAGAAATTCTTCGATGATTCCCCAGTCAGTGCAAATATTGACCTCTCCTTTGAACAAGACAAAATGGAGAAGTGGAATCAATTAGACACATCCTCTTACTGCAAATGTACACAGGAGAGTTTTGCAATCAATTCTAAAGGAGTAGTGTGGTGAAGTGTCAATGCTCCACTTGTTCTCACAGAGAAAAAGTGTTTCAATATTCCCTCAGCTATTTCATAGACTATTTTGTTGAATAAATGAGTCCTGCTAGGCATTTCAGCTGTAGTCTAATTTCACCTAAATCTTATGGGAGGATAGGATTCACCAAGTTATTAAGTTCTCACTGCTGTTAAGCTGGAGAATACACTGGGAAAAAAAAAAAAAACCCAACAAAAACCAACCATAAAAAAAAAAAAAAAAAAAAAAAAACCAAACCAAAACATAGTGAAGGGCAGTGCGAGCTTGGTCTTTATTAGATATGTTAATCTGCTCATTTTCTTCTAAAGAGCAGAGTAACTCAGCATTAGTATAGACTTAAGTTTATAATCATAGAATCATAGAATGGTTTGGTTTGGAAAGGACCTTAAGATCATCTAGTTTGTTGTTACGAAGCTTAATTTTCAGTTGCTTTAACTGTCAGTAAAAGATATCATTTATAACCAAGTTAATAGCTGAGCTGCCATTGCGCTCATCTGAGCACTAAACCAACCTTAAGCTACACTATATAAAGAGGACTAAAATCTTGTGATGTTACAAAGATGTATACATAATGAGGAAAGGTAGAAGAGGTAATAGGTATAGGCAAAAGACAAGCTCCAAAATTTCTCTCAAACTGATGTCCCGTGTTGCTGCCTTCAGTGTGAGCTCACAGGTGACTGTTTTTCACTCTGCAGTAAATAAAAAGGCTACATAATTCACTAAAGAACTTGTTCACCTTCACCAGTGGCACAAGCGGATAATGTCCTCTCTGATCAGCGTGCAACATCAACTTTATGGAGATATAAACAAGTACACCAAATGCAAATAGGAGAAAAAGAAGTCCCAAGGTGCCTGTCCTTTCAGGCAACCCACTCTATTCACTGCAGTAGCTATGTGTTTTCAAGCAAAAATATTTACTTTGTGTTGGAAAGGCTGATGGAAACCAAAGCCTCATCTCACATCTCCTGCGGTCACCACAAGCAGATCAGTACTGTCAGCTATACATCTGTGTTTCTTAGCCTAACCTATTGTCCCTTCCCACCAGGTTGAGGATTTGTCCTGAAACCAAACCACACCTAAGTGATAAAAACCACTATTGCTTTGTTATTTGATTGCCATCAGACTACAAATGATGACTTCTGACAAGATGCCTGTGTCTCTTAAAGCTCTCAGATGCAGAAGATCCAATAAGCTCATAGCATGGGCACCACAGTGTTTGTATAATATGCAGTTAGTTCAGCTTTCCTGGCTGTTACTTTCTACTGTACTGTGGTGTGATGAATAGCAAATTGTCCATGTTATCTCTTCTCTACTGTGGCTTTTTTATTCTTAGCAATAGCTATGTTTGTTGTCGGAGCTGGCTGGGCCTTCTCTCAAATAAAATGTTATTTAGGGGAGGATCGTAAGTTGTTCGGTGCTAGACCTAAATTATATAGTATTCTTGCTTCAGCCAAGCAGAATATGACTCTACTTGTTCTTCTGGCCAGGAAACAGAATTATTTTGTCTCATCCCTGTTGTTACAAGGACCATGTAATAATTAAAGCTTCTAGTCTGTTTAACACTCCCATCTGGCCCTGGTCCTCATGCTGTCAGGCTTCCTGCAGACTTAGCTTTGAATACAGTGGAAAGTTCATAAGTCAGTCAGTGTCTGAGGACACATAAGATGTGACTTGGAAGTCAATCAGGCCTCAAACAACTGGCTGATTCTTCAGTTCCTCTCATTGTGATGATTCATGTATTACAGGCAGTTGGTTCATACATGTTTAAAATAACAACTGATGATTCTGACAGGAGAAAAAGGGATCGAGGGGGGAAGGAAAGATGAAAGGGTGGAAGAGGAAGAGGTGAAGGCAAGGAAGAGAAATGAGCAGATAAAGGATGGTAGCAGATAAGGAAGATAGATAGGTTCTATTATGTGGAGATTACCATATAAAAAAGTCTATGAGGATGGATGTATAAATTACTCCTTTTTGGAATACTCACACTGGAGAAAGAAGAGCAGGTTTTGTAGTGGCATTATATTCTCCTCCTGTGGGAAAGGAAAGGCATTTTCTGGCATAATCCAGAGAAGCATATATGAGTTTCTCAGAGTGCGCTGTACTGTACATCCTTGATGCATGTCTTCACAGGACAGAAGTGAGTCTGGAGGCAAATAAGTGACTGAATAGATTTAGGTCCATTTGTTGCATCTGATTAGCATGCAATGCTTGAAGAATTAAGAATAAAGATAGGGGAGCTTGCAAAGCCAAAGTAAAATTCAATAGATGTCAACAAAAAGACAAGACAAAATAACACAATTAATTTAAAAGACAGAGAAAAGGTCATAGATCTTCTCTGTCATACTAGGTACTAGTGAAATCTCATCTGAAATTGAATGTTCAGCAATGGACACTTCAGTCAATGTTCAAAAATGATTAATTGAAATAAGGAGCTGAAGGATGTATAAATAAGCTAATATGAAAACAGAGGAGAAGGAAAACTTTTCAAGACCTAAAGATCTTGTCTTTAATCTAAAAAATAATCATGGTAAAAGAGGCAGGAATGTACCTGTAAACATTAAGAAGGTAACACTTAGAGAGAAAAGCTCTTTTTTGCTGAAGGAAAAATGATAGAACACAAAAGAGATATTCTGATAAACAATGAGTGTAATTTGGCTGAAAATAAAAGGCTTCTAACTACCAAGTACTATTGTCTGAAACAGTCTTCTTGCAAGAGTGAAGGAGAATGGAAGCTCAGCTTGCCTCAAGGGTTGGTCAGTGATTTTATAGCTAAGGTTCCAAAACACTATTTTTGGCAATAGCATTGAGTTGAGCTCTGAAAGCTAAGTAATGCCTTTCAAACAAGTATCATACTTCTAAAGAGACCTGTGTCTCCAAATCATAATTTGATTCTCATCATATCGCAAAGCAGTGAACCTTCCTCCAATCAACAAATCCTTCTCAGGAGTTAAAAAGAAAGGTCAAGAATAGGAAAAGAGAGTAAGAGTGGAAGCAAGTACCGACTACTTACAAAAATGATCATGGTCAGCTACAAATGAAAAGAAAGAACAGAAACACTCACAGTTAGCAGACATAAAATTCACATGTAAGTTGAGAAGTGAGATTTGCTTGAAGAAGAAAGTAGGATTTTTTTTTTTTTTTCTGGAAATATGTTAATGGATTAAGTTTGCAAAAGAGATGAATAATTTCGGTCAAATTCTGTCTTCAGGTAATTATTTGAAAATCAAAGATCCATTTGCCTTCAAATGATCAAGAAACCTACATTATTTAAATACCTTAAAAAGAAAGAATTTCTCATTTATGCTGTTGTCTTTCAGAGTACCTTGCACAAGGCAGAAAACTGAATATGAGATGCTGACTTGAAATGTTCAGAAATATTCAGAGAAGGACTTGGGGGTGGTGGTTGATGAGAAAATGAACATGAGCTAACAGTGTGTGCTTGCAGCCCAGAAAGCAAATGTATCCTGGGCTGCATCAAAAGGAGCGTGACCAGCAGGTCCAAGGAGGTGATCCTGCCCCTCTGCTCTGCTCTCGTG
>JBCJKH010014586.1:21450-38223 GCA_039877255.1 Loriculus beryllinus | reverse complement strand
TAGTTTTTTTCTGTTGAAAATTTCTCTTCCTCTCCCCCCCCCCCCCATGTTTTGGTGCACTCTATGCTTTTTTTTTTTTTTTTTTTTGCAATAGGAGAAAGAGGAGTAGTAATATATATTTAGTGATAATAAGCTACATAATGAAGTACTTATACAGATACAGGCACAGAAATGAGGTACAAACAACAGAAGGTAGTGAAAATAAGCTGGAAATGTATATGTTAAAAAACCTCTCTGAGCTAGGCAAGGAGAAAGTTATGGAACATAACTGAACTATGCAATGAATTTAAATTTCTTCTCCGTTAAGTAATGTTTCAGAACTATCATAACTAATTTTAGTGGCAACATCTCTGCTATTAAAAGAAAGAAAATCTGCCCCCTTTGCAACTTTTTGTTTTAGGAGGGGAGCCCAGCATGTGTTGGAAATTCAGAATAGGAAGACACAGAACTGTTTGACTCTAAGTTATACATTCCCACTTTCTGACTCACTTTCCCCAGTGGGTCAGAAGCATCAAAATTACCAAGAACAAGGAATTGAAAACATTTAGGTTTTCTAGGTTAACTCTTTGATCTACGATGAGTGAAAGAAGTAAAATTGCAATAAACTTTATAAGACATGAATAGCAATTCTCATCACTCTGAAACACCTAGTCAAATTTGTTTCAGACTTCCTAAAGATAAGTTACTCTACCATCAGATCACATATGGAAAATATCAGACTGACTTACTACATTTCAGTTAGAAGATAATGGAAAACTAATGTCTCTATAATAAAGCAGTACTGATATTTATAAGCTATTGATGCTACTAGCTGTACTTAAATTAGCTGTCACTCCTCATGACTGTGAAATGAAAGGTTTGTTCAGTATTCCAGATGCTTTCTATCAGTGTCCAGCATGATCAAGAGGATTATGAGATGTTATGATGCAACCTCAAATCAGGCAAAATACTGAAATAAGATGGACATACATGTTGGAAGAGAACCAAATAATTAAAAATGCTTTCACATGCTATATATTTTCAGTGGCCAGTTGCTACATATGCAGCCTACTTTCAAATGTTGGTTTGCATTAGTAACACAAAGTTTAGTGTATAAAGCAACCAAACAAAAATTATAGAAACACTCAATAGCTGGAAAAACATTAACTGGAGTCAGACAGCTTTCAAATCACAAAATTCTGTAAACAGAAAGAAGAAAGTGATACGAGTAAATAAAAATTTCACTATATAAACAGAGGAACTAATGTGGAATTGAATGCCATCCAAAAATTACTCTCAAGTTAAAAGTCTGTATTTATGCTTAATGAAATAATGTATAAAACTCCATCAAAGCTGAGACAGTGGGAGATTTTTTTTTTACTACTAGCAAAAGTATTTTCCAGAATACATATGTAGCCAACAAGCCCCCAGACCCGCTTTACTTTCAATCAATCATGTATTTTGTCACCCTACAATATTCCTCTGCAGACTGTAATTTCTAGCTTTTTATCTTTCGTTCTGAAGTACAGTCCTCGCATACCCCAAATACCCATTACACTCACATGAAAGTTTACAAAATCACACATCCTAATCTTGTAAATGTAAATAGGTACATTTATACCAAATCTCACTGTTTCTCTACTAGCTACTTTTAACACCAGGAAGAAGGAAATTCCACCAGATTTCATCCCTTAAATAGCACCTTTCATTAGGGAAACAACATACCTTGTAGATTTAAAGACTGAGACTCAACTGCAATTTAGAACAATTACATTTGATTCTGAGAAAAACAATTCTATAAACATAGAGAAGCAAACTAATAATAATAATAAAAAGTAATCTACAGAAAAAGACTGTCTGGGGAGCTTTGCAACAATCTCATTGGAGGCAATCAAAGTGCTGTAGAAAGAAATTCCTTATAGCAGGTAAGATATGGATGCCTCTCACGAAAATGTAATGTTTCCACTACGATCTGTTGTATGTATTTTCTCTCAACAAGCTGCAGTCTTTATTCTTACTTCTCATCTCTGCAAAAAGTCTTTTTTTCTAGTTGCAGATATTTGAAACCACTACCACTGAAATCAGTATCTCAAAACATGGTTCATGGCAAAAAAAGTAGCAATTTTAGACTCAAGTGCAAGTTTATTTCAAAGACATATGATGTTACAATGAAACCATAGATATTTCCACTGCTGTGACTTATTCCACAAACATTTCTGCTTCAGTGAAGCAAAGAATCTGTTTATTTCCTGGAACATGTAGAGACTTGTTTTCCAAGCTCCATGCAGAATGGTATCCTGCCCTATCCTGTCTCCACACAGCTTCCCATGCTTCTTTCTTTATGTCAGGTGACAAGCTGGAGAAGGAAGAATGAGTTGGGCTGGACATACTATGCAAAATATTATTATTTTAGAGTGCAGATAATGAAAAAAAAAAAGTAAAAAAGTGGAAGAAAAAGTAAAAAAGTAAAAAAAAAAAAAAAAGCAAAGTTGCTCTTTTGGTGGTGATTTGGCTGTAAAATGCTCCTGGCACATGGGCATTCGTTTCCTCTCTTTCTTGACTCCTAGAATTTAACTGTTTATACAGCCAAATTCTAGACTAAATTTGCACATAAGAGGGGAACACCATGGACTGTAGATTGGTCCAGACTTGACCAGTAATGCCAGACTGATAGGAGCCACTTTTTTAATGAAGCTTGGAAAAGTTCAAAGTCACAAGTTCTTCTGCTTAGTAAAAGCCTGTTCAGAGGCTACAGGATTCTGGGGATTCTGATACTGTTCTTATATTTTGTATTGAAAAATACAACAGGAAAAACTTGAGGGAGCAGGTGACATAGCCAAGCTGATAAAATAATTCTATTGCTTTAATTTAAAACTGCCATCTTCTTATGACCAAAAGAAGATAAGGAATATGGTTTCTAATGTGTGTTTATTTGCAAAGACAGACTAGCTGAAAGGATAATGCTTGCTCAAAGAAAGCAATGATATCTTTGGAAGATCTGATTCTTACCCTAGCCTTTCCCATATCTGTTCTTCACTTGTGCCACCACAAGTCTTTTCGGGTTAACAAACTCACTAGATTTAAAAATAACCTTAGAAGGTGAGTTATTTTAATTCTTTTTACATCATGTATGGATTCACAATCTATTTTACTGAGGAGTTTCATTAACAATTTAAACATAACCATTAGGGCAGCACAACACTGGCCTGAGAAGACAAGTGAGTGAACTTTACAAGCCTAAATTTGTGCTGAGAAAACAGAATCATTGAACTGTATCTACGGCACTGTTCTTTTCATGAACAGATACCAGTTTGGAACAGTCTATTCAGAAATCACATCTTTGATTGATAGAGTTTTCACCCTAGATCCCAATTCAAAGGACTCCTTTTCTATAATTGAGTTTAGGGGAAAAAAATAATTTAAAAAAAAAAATCTTCAGGTGAGAAAAATATATCTTCAGTTTATAAAGCGAACATAAATAGTAACTTTTAAACCATGCTTTCATTTCTGATCTAATATTTAGATGCTGATGCTATATATAGGATTGGTATTTACAGTTTATTTACTTGAACTAAGCAAATTAAAATATAACTATATCATTGTGTATTTAATTTTCTGACATCCTAAAAACACACATAAGTCATTGTGTCCCCTTTAAAGTTTACACAAAGGTGATAGCAATTCTCTTTCCCTCTAATACTCTCTTTACTTGTTCATTATAGAATCCTTTCAACTTCGCCTCTAGCAATTCACAAACTCATTTTTTCATGAGTAAATATTTAAACCAGATCTGTTTTAAAATGTCTACAGAAAAGAAGAAGATAAAAGCAAGTATTTAGATTTATAGCTAACTGGGTAATAATCAACTGCTACTAGTGCTGAAAGAACTTGATCCATGTCTCAGCTTTTACATGAACCTTTAGTCCAGGTAGGGGGCTGTGAGCCTTTGTGCCTTTATAGTAATGTCCTTAAGCAAACAAAAGATTGCCACACACCTCACAGGACAATTAATTCATTGAAACAGGACATTTAAACTTTTCCTTTTCATCTGTAATGTAAGAGCTGCACTAATATTTGACTTTCTGTTTCAAAGTGAAAAGAAAGAAGGATAAGAAAGGCAGAGAATTAGAACAGTCGTCTGATCATTGAGAACTTGCCCCATGCACCTAACAATCTGTCTCCATTTAACTGCAAGTCTTACACATCTTAACAATGAAAATATATTGATTACTGAAATAATCAGCAAACATTTTCAGCATGAGGTGCAAAAAGCTTGCTTTCACACATCATTCATAATTCCTTATAGAATCATGTTTTGACTTCATCTTAAAACTGCGGTATTTCCACCAGTTTGATTTTAAATCTCATACAGAACCAATACACAAACTCCTTGTAAAACCTACAGTGACGTATGTTAATTGTACCTCATGGGAGTATTTCCATTATTTAAGATTGTAGTGGTTGGTGCCACACAAAATGCTCTTCCCCAGGGGGTTGTCTGTTGCCCACTTAAAATTAGTGGTAGCTTCCTAAGGGTTCAAGTTAGGATTCAAGCTTAGGCTCAATTACAAAAACCAAATTACTATGAACAAAGCAATTCTGAGATATTTCAGAAGATTTATAAACCATTTTTTCATCATCTTTAAAAACCCAACCAACCAACTAACCAACCAACCAAACAAAAAACCCCAAACTGGTGATTTTTGAAAAGATGGAAACAAACAAAGCAAAAAGCTAAGGGAGGTAATTTCTTCCTCCCTGTCCTCAGTTGTGTCAGAAAGGGGAATTCATGTTTGAATAGCATGTTTTCTTAGAAGGAAACAAACAAAAGGAAAAACTGCATAAAATGAATTTATGAGATCAGAATAACACTCTTAAACTTCACATTTCACTAACTTTATTGTAAATAAAAAGAGAGTAAAAACAAAAGAAAGGGATAATACTTAATTTGATCAACTGGAGAGACTAAAAAAAAAATCTATGTATTAAACTGTTTGGGTTCAAACTCTCTCTAGAAATATCTTCTGCAACTTATTGAATTTGAAGTGATTTGCCCAAGTGTGTTGAAATCAGCAGTTCATTCTTGGCATCAAACGCCACAATATCTGCTATGAAGAACATAATATCTTAAAAATGTTTAGAGAAAGTATGTTTTCTCAGTACAAAACTAGTTGAAAAAGTTTCAATTGACTTTCTGTTTATGTTATACATGGTCAGATGTTTCTGCTGCAAGCATTTTAAGTTATTCTTTTCATAGTAATGTATGTTTCAATCTTTAATGAAAATTAAAGTATTCAGATTCAGAGATATATAATGAAATTCTCTCCAACCATAAGAGAAATAGACAGGAAGCCACATTTATAAAAACTTTTGACTATTAAAGACACTTTGAAAATCTGGGTTTATAAGTTTGTTCACCAAAAGGCACTAAAACTAGAATGGAAGGAAAAAAAGGAAGTCTGAAAAGTACTAAGCAATACATGAAATGCTGAACAATTTTTAATACAATATGTAGACTGATTTAGAAGTATGATTCTAAATCACAATAGCGTATACTTGGTTATATTTCACTTCAGCACAATTCAAAAAAGAAAGGTTGTTTATACGAAACTGTATCTTTAATTAAGTAGCATGAAGTATTTCAAGAACTTGAGAATTCATTCTGTCTATAAAAGAATTGGTTTTTGTTTGGGACAGGGGAAAAAACCCTCCCAAGACATAACGTCACAGCTACAGAAACAAACAAGTAAACCCAAGGTTTTCCACAAGAGAATGTTGTATCAATTTTATTTTTTATATTCTAAACTAGAGAGCAATATATGCCACAAGAATCATTCACTCCTTCTATTGATTAAAATCTTGATGGGATGTAGATGGTCAACAGTCTTGGAAGAAATAGTAAAAGGCTTATGCTGCAGAATGAAGAGATTCTAATCCTCTCATTGGCCAAAACCAGAAACACTGATTACTCATTTCCTTCTTAATGTGTATAGCACTATAAAGATACTTATCTAAGTTGTTCTCTCTCTCTGTAACCTTGGTACTAAAGTTATTTCTAAAGTTATCAACAGATCACCCTTTTTGGTTTACCTGATAATAGGCACAGGGTCTAGGAACACTGCCTCTCTCTTGGCATTAAAACAAACCAGAAACTAAAATTAATGTGACAACATCAGATGTGGAGTCAAGACTCCCTAAACACATGGTATGACAGGAATGTCTGTCCTCAAGTGAGTGGTTATATGATGGAACTTTGCCATGACTGTGCCGGACCTGCTGAAATGTGTTAACAAAACTATTTACTTACAAAATAATAAGCCTCTAAAAGAATTCTTTATAGCTATGGCTGTCATTTTTTTGCCAAGCTTTTGAGTTAAACCAGAAAACATTCTAAAGCATAGAAGTCCCATTCCAACAGCAGGAAAACAGCACTTACAGTGAGGCTCATAGGGAGGAGGTGGATCACCACAAGGAACACACTCCATATCTTGAAAGCCTCCGAGCTTAGTCTTCCTATAAAATCTAGAAGATAAACGAATGAAAAAGAGGTTAATCAAACCTAGTTATTTTTCCTCACAAAATTAATCAGGTGTTTTAACAAGATCCTCCATAACTGCAAACTTTTGCCAATCTGTGTCCCAGAGCAAACAATCAGGAGGTAGAAGAAAATAAAAGTAAACAAAACTACAGTAGATATTAATAATACAGCAGTAAATCTAAAGACAATTGAGGAAAAATTGTAAATTTATTAGTCCAAATGCATAGTCACTATAATCTTATATTCACATAAGAAATGAACAGTTCTGGAGACTTCAGACTGACATCAGTATTCCATTTTCTGCATCCATCACAACAGATAAGACAAATACAATGCAGGCTTATTTACACATTTTAAAAAAGAAAAGTGAACTGATTAATTTATAAAGCGCTCCTAAAAGAAACAAGATTTTGCGAGGTAATTATCACCACTAACAGTATATAATGGATCAGATACCAGTGCTTTGCAGCTAAAATCCCCAAGATACATTTTTCCTTCTCTGAGTTAGAGAAAAACTCATAAATTGCTTCACATATGTACTTGCACAGAAAGGCATCACCTCCCCTGGAAAGTTTAACATGCTGTGTGACAAAATCTTCAGAAAATAAGATTATTCTGTTTTTTTAGTAGAACAGAAAATATGGTTTTTCAGAACTATGTTTCAATAAACCAGTAATCCCTCTCTGACCCTTGCTGTTCCTCTAGGAAGATCTTCACCACCAACCAAAATAACAATGTGCATGGACTATGAATGCAAATTAACAAAGTGACCACATGAGTCCCAATCTACATTGTCCAAGTCTCCACTTTGTTTCTATATTCTCACTTAAATGCGGACTTCAAAAATCCTAGATAGCAGCATTTCAAGGTACGAAAAAACTGATACTGTGATTTGAAGTATTGGTCAGATGGTTCAGGTAAGTAACAGCAATGGGAGGCTACAAGCAGTAACAGATGAACAATAAAATGAAACTGTAAAGCAAGCAATCTAGCTGGCTACTCATTTATAAAGAAATTAATACAAAAACATAACAAAAAAGAAAAAAAAGGCTGTCATACCCATTTTATTGTAAAGACCCTGCAAGAACTTTATGTTTGAATGTATGTTTGAAGAGCTTATTGACAACAGTGATGCTTAGTCAGCATCTAAACTGATGGACAGGTGTGAGTAGTGGTATGTTCTAAAGTTCTGTTCCCCAAGACATCCAGACCAGGTAACATGACTCCTAGACATGACTCCCTCCCTCCTCATGTTTCCAAGTTTGCTGCCAGTAAAAGCAGGTTGTGGAAATAGCTCTCATTTTAACACATAGTCAATACACATATCTAGAATATGTTCTAGACTAGAATAGTGAGAAGCATTCTCAGGTCCCCCCGAAATGCATGTTTTATTCTGGCTTTTTTTTCATTCCTTTCTTGTGTTTCCAAAACTTAGCCTATATTGTTTACATTGCAAGAAAAATCTCCCTACTGACAGCCAAATGAGCCCTATAACACATACCTATTAATATGCAATAACAGCCTAAATCAGTCCACCATGTGGATTCAGGTAGTATCAAAAGTGGCTGTGAATAACATCTAACACCTGGGGTTGCATCTTCTTATACCATAACTTAAACTAACATGTTACCAAAGCTTTACTAAGTGTTTCTAAATGAAAAGAAATTACTTCTGGCTTGAGGGGAATAACCATAGGAGTGTCAACAGTGCTCAGGCATTTGATAGCTGGTATTAAAAAAAAAAGTATCTAAAAATAAACACAATCAAATAGCTGAGATTTATATAGGAAACAAATGCATGAACTTCAAAGCATCTCTGAAATATATACCCTGAAATACAAAGGCTGTTACAGTTCCAAATCAGTTCTCATTACCTACTCCTATGAATTAAACCAATCCATAGTTCCCAACTATCAGAAATGCCTTGTAACAAATTCATGGCAGGTATTCTTTCAGATGTATTTATGATTCTGAGGCAGGATCATGCTCTGTGAATTTACCAGCATGCTGAAGAAAATTCAGCAGCATAAACCACAGCCACTATTTTTGACCTAAAAAAAATATATTAGCATGAGAATTATTAGGCATTTTTCTAAGGAGAGGTAAAAAAGGCAAGCAAATAATGCGATCAGGCTTCAAGAAGATAACTGTGCATGTTTCCAAACAGTTCTTTATAACAATGAAGTATGTCACCAGCAGCACTCTATATTTTTAAGTATTTTGCTCATGCACTGTATAGACAGTACTCTTATAGATCAAGTAGGAAATTATCAAACCATTTTTACAGATGAGCCAATTAAAACTGCAATTCTGAAATTATGTGCTCAGATCTTACAGTAAATTGTTGGCAAGGCCAAGATTAGAACCAAGGACCTTCGTAAATACATGAAGGATAAAAACATTTATCTTGAAAACATGAACAAGCAAATGTTAATGCAAATTAGTTTTGAATTTATTCAAGTCTCATCTTCAGAAACTGACTCACCCTGGTAAACAGTCTCCACATAGTGCATTGCTAGTGGCAGAACAGTTGGACTTCTGAAACCGGTTAACTAATGCACAATCCAGACAAGGCTTGCACTTCTGAAAGCCCCAGTCTTCCTTGAATCTGTTTGGCCTGCATGTCATGCACTGTGCATCCTCCCCATATCCAAAGCCGCATTCCTGTAGGGATTAACAAGCAGTAGCAAGCTATTCAGTCACTGAAAGCATGAACAACAAGAGAATGCTGGAGTAAAATGAAGACCTAGTGCAATTATTACTGAGAGTAGGTCTTTCTAGAGACAAAAGCCATCCTTTCAGCAAGTTCAAATGTGTCTTCCACTGCTAATAATCTCCCTTACTTCTATAAGTAATACTTAGTCATCCACTTTATTCATGAAACCACTGTGTATTTGAATGATAAAGGATTTCAAGGACTCCCACAGTTTCATTATAACTAGCTTATGGTAGAATTATTGAGCTGTCTGTTTTTTAATTAGGTCAGTCATGTGAAAGTGCAGAAACTGGGACAAGTGAAGTATAAAGGCACTTACTCGGTTACAAAAACAGCAAAGAAGCACTTTGATATTAAGGTTCATAGCTAAGGTGAACAAAGTTAATTGCTGAAGAGAGTGCACTGATCTTCAAAGGCTTTGCATTTCTGTTACCAAATAAACCAGAGCTGGTTAATGACCATCAGTGAGGCATGAAACGTTGCTTAGCCACTAAGAATTTCAGAAACTCAGTCCACTCCAGTTCTAACAGTTCTCAAACTGTTGGAAGCAAGTTGAATAGTTCTGCGGATCACACGAAGGCATAATACTTTACTATACAAGGAATATAATTACAGTTGGTTATTTACCCCAAATTTAGCTGTTTAAAGAAATTATTTCCATTCATTTGTAAAAGGACACCTAATACAACTGACAGGCTGCAAAGAGAAAAACTTCACCCAACAATATGTAATAGTGTGGGGACTGAATTCCAGAAACTGATAATCAAAAATTTTCAATCTATTTGATTTTTATGTCACCATTTCTTAGCGTTATCAAGTTACTAAGAGTTGCTATTCCCTTTTCTCATCCCAATTTCCCTTTATTATTTTTTTTTTTCCCCAAGTAAGGAGTTAGGTTTGCTGCATTAGTGACACACTGTGAAACAGCAAAAGGAGCACAACAAATTGCTGGAAAGAATTTTTTTAAGAAGGGAGTAGGTGGGGAAGGCATTGTGGGTACCTCCCTCTCCAGTATGTGGTCTCAGTGGAAGAACAGGGCATCTTCCCAGTGGGAAAGCTGCAGGAAATCTACAATGGGGCAACTTAAGATAAGGTTTCCACCAGTTTCCTCCACATGTCCCTGGTTGATGTATATAAGCAACTTTTTCCCAAGTCATCTACCAAAGTCATTCACCATCCACTGAAAAACTCTTGCAGCAAAAAAGCTTTGAATTATTAGAAATGAACTCAGGGTTTTCCACAGAGAAAGCATCTATGGGACAAGCTCTGCAACAGCCAATATGTATTTTATAGTGCTTCTAATTTGCAATGGTAGAGTAACAATAAACACCTTCAGATGCATTTTACTGGGCATTCTGAGAATTTTTTCCTTTCTGTTAAGAATATCTTTACTGTCTTCTGAAGAACAACAAGCACTCAAGTACTCAGAAAATGAACAATTCTAGGAAAGCAGCTACAAACAGACACTAAACATAGTTTTCTTCAGTGTCTTAGACCTAAGAATTAAGAAAAAGAGGCAGACAGACAAGTCATTGGAGTTAGGAACACCCCCAAAAAAGCATACATATGAAGCTGCACAGTTTCATACACTGTGCAGCACAGTCCTCCTGCTAGGTATGGACCCTAATAAAGCTGGTAGGCAAAAGGTATAAAAATGTTTCCTTTTATTTTTTTTTCTAATTTACCTCCAACATAGAACATTTTCTAGCATTTTATTTCAAACCTATCAGTTTGAATCATATCAGATTTCTGTAACCCCCCCAAACAATGGGGGTTTTAGCAGTTCTATTTTATGTCACCTAAAAATATCTCACTGTGTTTAGTTTTACATGCAATTTCATTTATGCAATTGTAAGACTGTATACAAAGCTACATGATTACCACTGGGGATTGGAATCAGGCTAACTTCTACTAGGAGATTTTGCTCTTTCTAAAACTACTTAGACTTTTTCATTGAATCTCGTTATTCCTTAACACATTCTTTCTAAACACCTACTCTTTATTTTTTCTATTTAGGTAATCTGCATAGTAGTGTTATAGGATATAACTCAGACAAACCATGTATATTCAGATCTCTTGATAAAGATAAGTCCTAGTAAACTTTCAAATATAAAGCTTAAATGAACTTAATTATAAGTTTTCCTTTCCAGACTACCTTTGAAGTTTCTGATCTAAACCAAGCAAACACCAGGAATAAAAAGTTAGAATTAAATGCCTCCAACTCACTGGCCCAAACTACGAAAGCTTGAGTAAGTTGTTTCTAGCTGTATCAGATCTTCTTTGCTATAGTTGGATAGACGGACAGATATTAGTGGTCCTCTGTTAATTGGAATGGCTTGCTTTAAAGCTACAGAATTGGTGGATGCAATATAAAGAAGTCTTCTGCTCAAAGAATTTACAGTCTCCAGTCTTTTCAAATACAACTTCTAAATCCTTGCCAGGAATTCTGCAGATATAATCCACAACAACTACAACTTTATGTATGTGCTTTTTATGTTCACATAATATTTGAGGTAGTTAACTGCCTGGCAGGTGCAAATAAATATTCAAACTTGTAAACCAGGCGGAACTTCAAACAGATGTGTAGTCATAATTAACCACATTCCCAAACTGAAGGATATGATTTAGACGATGGATTCAAACCCTTTGAAATCTTGGTCTTTATAATTTAGCAATCCAGCAAAGATACAAAAAATTGACTGTTCGGCTTTTATCAGTACATGTGCAAAACTGATGTGCACCAGTTTTCTTAGTGCTCTGTTTATGAAGCTGTCAAGTTATATGGCTGATGACATCTGAATAGTTCCCAACTCCCCTCACCAATTCTATCCTCCCACTCATATTTTTAAAAGACTGCTAGTCTCCTGTGGCAGTTCACCTCAGGACTGCAGAGAGGAGAAATGAAACTTGTAGCCTTAATTAGATAGATTTCAAAACCCCATTTTTATTTTTGTTCCAGGAAAAAAGAAAAAAAAAAGAAGTGAATATATGCTATATTTATTCCTTCATATCTATATAGCATATAGATATGCTATATCTATTCCTTCTAATGCTATATTATCACTTCTATTCACAGTGTTCTGTGAAGAACACTTAGCCCACTCTTGCCTTTCCACTTCCCCTTTTCAATGTTACCATCAATGGTACCAGCTAACATCAGTGTAGTATCTCTTTAAAATAATAAAACAGTACAAGCCATGAAAACCCCAACACTTAGAAAACTGCATTAAAATTTATTAAAAAAAAAAATCCTCAGAATTTAAAAGCACTTCTATTTTCTTTACATTTATACCTCTTTCACTACCTCAGTATTGTGATATCTCATTACCTTTAACGCACGTATTCCCAGAACAACCTTTTTCAGAAGTGGGCTTCACTAAGGTATCAAGTGAGATGACTAGTCAAGGCCAGCTAGAAATGTGGAGTGACCTAGTTAACTAAACT
The DNA here is from genome assembly GCA_039877255.1 of Loriculus beryllinus. NCBI lineage: Eukaryota > Metazoa > Chordata > Aves > Psittaciformes > Psittacidae > Loriculus > Loriculus beryllinus. The sequence continues at coordinate 25,547 of JBCJKH010014586.1, read as the reverse complement.
CATAACTTAGCTTCAAGCTAAAAATACTAAAAGCATACAATAATGACACCTCTCGAAGTACTACCTTGGCAGTGTTAACATTTTCTTTTAGTATATACTACCCAAAACCTGATTCAGACAGACCAACCAAAAGTTTAGCAGACTACAAAGGGTAATGGAGTTAAATGGTATGTTTTTTCCCTAAACCTTGAATGCAACACAGAAAGTAAATGAACAGTAAATTAGATTTTAAACATTCTTTCAATTAAAATAACCTCAAATTTCATTAAAAAATGCTTTCAGGCATCATTAAGATCATAATCTGCAAGTACATTTTAGAATTTGTTTCTAGTTCCACTGATTAACCACAACTTACGTAAGTCCCTAGACAGTACAACATAGAGAAGTTCCATTTAGGCCACGATGATTACAAGAATATTTGGGTATTCTCAACAAAGTCTTCCAGCTATTAAGACACTTTTAACTGATGTCAGGTCATATAACAGGTTGCAGCACTGCACTGGTGCTGGGAAACAAATCTTTTAGGAATACCTTTGAGTCTGTGGCCATATTAAACAGCACACAGTTCTAACTTCCAAAAGTATCTAAGGGTGTGGATCAGCCTCATCTAGTAATAATCAGTTGTATCTACCAGCAGAGCTCTCTGAGCAGGACAGGCTTTAACAGTGTGCTGTAAACATGTCAGATTTAGCTTCTGTGGCGAAGTGCAAAGTTAGTATTAGAAGCTGCATTCTCGGTAAATTTGGCAAGCTTACACACAGCTGCTCCAGCTTCCAGGAGATTCGCCCAGAAACACATTAGCCTCTCCTGAATGGATGATATGGTAGGTTTCCTCTCAAGCAGCTCTTTTGCTTTGGGAAGTTACAGAGTGACTGCCAAATGTATTACCAGCTGCTCTCACAGCTTCACTAGGACATGTCAGACATGGCACATCACCTTTGGTGTTCTGTATGAGGACTGTTACACTCAGGAGTAGCTTTAAACAGTACCTTCCTGTTTAATTCACCATTCTTTTTCCAAGCAAGCATGCACGTCTTCATTTCCTTCATATACCTAGTGCAAGAAAGCAACCAATAATACATAGCCTGCCTTAGCAAACACCAAGCTCTTCTTTCCCAGAGGCTCTCTGTACAGCAGCAGTCTCTTGATGACAGTATTTATCATCTTGCATTTAGTGGCATTTCTCTCCCTTTCATCTCTGCTTTTTCATTTTCCACTCATCATACATTTTCCTCAAGTACACTGATAGAACTGATCATGAGGCTGAGCTGAAAGTCTGTCTATGAGATGAATCCAGGTTAAAAATTACCAGTTCGGTGATCTGTTCCACAGTACAGCCTAAAAATCTACTGTGTCAGCAGGTAGAGCACTGTGGAAAGAACTTGCTGGTGCCAAAACTATTATTTCTGTGTTACTGAACTACAGCCTCAGATGTGGCCTGCTGACAAAACAATCTACAGTTGCAGTTAAAGTTCTGAGTTGCAATGTAAGTTTGATGAGGCTGAGCTTTTTCATATATATATATATATATATGTATGTATATATATAAAATACATAGAAGCTAAAGACAATTATGGATGTTCTTATTTTATTTTTTAAAAAAGCAAATGTTATTAGCAATTTGCATGAATTTGAATCATACATAAGGTATGATTTACACAGAAACACATTACTGGTAAGATAAGACAAAAAAGGCTCTTACTATCAAGCCACACCAATGACTATTCAGGCACTGGTGACTTGAAATTTAAAGAATGGAAGAAATTAAACTTCATGATGCTTGGCTTTCTAATAAATGATTCAGAAATGAAATAATGCTGAGCCACATGAAGCAAACACTTCCTTCTGAAATGACACAATCTCCCACCATAGAGAAAGCACTGCTTTTAAAAACAGAACACCAAAAAAAAAAAGCCAACCCCCAAACAAAATCCTCATACACTCAATATCAAACTATTTCAGTGGTTCAACTGCTTTGTAAACATTGCCAAGGACATGTTTATGTGAAGAAAAGGCTATAGAGTTCATCAAAAAAACCAAACAAAACAACCCAAATCAAAACAAAAAATAAATAGAAGCAAACAAACAGGGGAAGCAGCTTTCACTCCCTTACTCATCAATGCTAAAATGTTGATACAATAACAAAGCTGGCCCTCATATGTTGGCAATATGTTAGGAGTACTTTATAAAAAATATAATCAACAAGTAATTGATGGATTTTAATTTTAAGCTACTGCAATATTGAAAATGCTGCTGTTACTACAATTGATAGGGAATAAGAAAGGAAAAGTGAGAGGGTTTACTGGTTTTTCTTATTTTAAGGAAAAAACACATTAAAACCTTCTTGAAAAAGAGAGCCCCTCTAAACCATGACAGTAAAGGCTGAAAAGAACAGTCTAAATTTGGAACTAGTTACATGAAATAAGGCTGGGTTGTTTGGGTTTTTTGTTTGTTTCTTTGTTTGGTTGGTTTTGTTTGTTTGTTTGTTGGGGTTTTTTTGCTTCATGCTATAAAGAGTGTCTGAAGTTGCTTATCTATGCAAACATGAAGGTCAATCCAATAGACTGAGCACTAATTTGCAATTCAGATTAAATTTTCATGATGGAATCACAGAATAGCCCAGGTCAGAAGAAACCTTGAAAAAACATCTGGTCCAACCTTTTCGTGGGACAGGGAGCTGAGATGAGATGGTCTAGCACCCTGTTCAATTGCATCCTGAAAACTTCCAGTGATGGAGACTCTACTATGTTCCTGGGGAAGTTGTTCTCATTGCAAATAATTTCTTTCTCATATAGAGATCAAGTCTCTTTCCTGGTAGAACTCCCACCTACTGCACCTTGTCTTGTTCATGTGGCACCTGGTGAAGAGAAAGACTCCACTCTGTGGCCTCCAACTACTCTGTTTCACCAAAAACTTCCAGCATTACCATAGGGAATTTGATTTCTTGCTAGTGTCTCATGTAGAAATTGAGAAAAGGCAATAGCATTTCCCTAAATTAGAAAGGTCCTATGAAATGTTCACGCAGTATAGCAACAAAGGTCATATAAAGAACCCAAGTTAAGAGCTGTAAAAATAAATATATACACAGATACCCACTCTGTACAGGTGATATTTTGATCTGCACATTTATCCATCCTATTGATGCAAGTCCATGTTACATCTGAGTGTATCTGGCAGCATGGGAACTGACCGGACTGTTACACGGGACCTGATTTGATGAGGCTTTAACCATGCAGTAAGTCACCTGTGCAGCCTGTGTTAAATTCTTAAGTCTGATCTTCAGATGTCACTGTGCCTTCCCTTAATTGTAGGGACAACTAATAAATATTTACTTGACAGAGTTTTTATAAATCCACAATAAAAATCCTGCTGAAGTTTAAGTAAGACCCACAGATACCACAATTAGGTAACAATGCATTAGTTTTGATTTCTGTAACATCACGTGCTCAGTTTAAATAAAGGCAAAAGGAAGAAAATACATGCAAAGTTGGTTCTGATCAATTCAGTGGCAAGGTATTTAATCATAGTACACATCTGTGCCACAGTATTTATCTTAATTTTTGTCTTGAGAACTCTAGTTTCCCTTTCATAGTCTTTAGCCTACTAACTCTCTTGGCTTTTGAGAGGAACACAGTTCCTGTTTTTCTAAGTCACTAATAACAAGAAAGAAATCTACAGATTTAGATTGTTACTAAGATGAAGTTGTTTTTCATAAAAAAATGTAAAGAAAGTGTCCTTGACATTGGACCTGTCAGCTTCAGCTTATTTGCCTGTGTAAGTTCTACCGGAACTGAGATTTGAGGGAAGGAAATAGGGATGTATGTTTACATCAGCTGTTCACACAGTCCACTGCTGCATGATTCAATGGTTTGCCTTTTTTAGCCAACAATGTAGGTGGAGGCTTTTTGTTACAAACATAAGAGAAACCTGTCAGTCAATTGCTGAAAACACGTTGAGAGGGAACCCGAACCAAAAACCTCACTGCTAACACCATGTTTTACTACATACTTAGACATACAGTCATAGAACAGTTAGGGTTGGAAAGGACCTTAAGATCATCTAGTTCCAACCCCCCTGCCATAAGCAGGGACACCTCA